>VXBT01012715.1:244751-294989 GCA_013400235.1 Oriolus oriolus
CCCCGACGGCGGTGCCGTGGCGGCGGCCATCCGGAGCGCCGCCCGCCTGGCTCGGGTAAGGCGAAGCCCCCGTGTGTCCCCTCGTGCGGGAGGAGCGGGTGACACAGAGCCCGAGGTGTGCGGTCCGGCGGCTGCCGCGTTATGTGCGCGTCGAGCGGCCAGGGAGGCTCCGGGGCTGGGTGGGAGGGGGTGAGAGTGTGACACCGCAGCCCCGAGGATGCTCTCGGGACAGTGGGGAGAAGGATGGGGCATCTGCTGTCCGAAAGCGCCCAGAACGGGGTGCGGGGGCTGCAGGGTGCCTAGGGGCTGGAGCTGGTGTCCTGGGGGAACAAGTAGGAAGAAAATGACTCCTTTTAGCTTAGGGAGGAAAAAAAGCAGAAAACAAGAGTTAAAAGAAATCTTCAGGGACTGAGTGAAGCACTTAGTGCAGTTTAAAGCAGGTTTTTGTTTTCCTTCTGGAACACAGGCATTTCCTAAATCACAGCCTTGGTCCTCAAATGTAACAAGGGATTTAAAACTCAGACATTTCATTTCCAGTATGTGGAAAGATTCCAAATTCTTTTGTCTTGTATGTTCCTCAGTACAAGCCCCAAACAGCTCTGCCTCACCCAAGTCTTTTTCCTCCAGCCAGCAAATAAAATGTTGATGTCTGCTGTTGTTCCAAGGCTTCTCGACACTGTGCTGCATTACTGATCACAATGTCTTTAACACTCTCTGCTTTGGCAGACTTTGAGCTTGATTCACTCCTCGCATCGAGCAGTATTAATCTGAGCTGACCGCTGAAGTCTGGCTTGATTCATACCCTCTGCGCACTGGGGTGAGATGGTTGGGCTGCTGTTGTCATGGTCCAGGCTGTCAGTGATACTGACATGAACCATATGCCTGTTCTTTACGTGGAGTAGAAAGGAAATTCTGTGCACAGGGGAGTTGAAACCTTATTGCGTAGGGCTGTATCGAGAAGGTGCTTGTCAAATAAGATGCAGGCTGAAAAGGCCTTTAATCTCTCTTCTGCAATGTTTAGTCCCGTGCAGGTGGAAAAGAGATGATCTCTCTCCGCTCTGCTCTCCTTGTGCTGGAACCAGCCTTTGGATGGGGGGCCATATCCAGCTAAAGAATAATCAGGTTATGCTGAGTTTGTGGTTCCTTGGTGTGGTTCATCTTGTACTTATACAAGCACTTGAGGTGGAAAGGAGGGCAGAACTTCTCGTTTCAGCAGCCTGACCAGCTTACGCCGGTCTAGATGGCCTGCAAACCTGTTTGGTGTTAAGAGATGGCAAAGCATGTGCTAGACTTGACTTTCATCCTTTACTTCCCAGCTCCAGAGCATGTAACTTTTACTGGTGACACCCGTGGTGACTGACAAAGCATCTGGTGAGAGACACGCCAGTGGCTCCGGTGTGCTGGCTTGCCCACTGTATTCCTGTGGGAATGTCCCAGAGAGCATTGCCCATGGCTTCTTCCTTAGTGCCACAGCCCTGGGCTGACTCTCTGTAGCATGTGCTGAAGCTGGGCAGAAGAAAAAATGTTTTGAAATCTGCCTGGCCAAATCATTTGATGTTGATGATCAGTGGAGAGTGCTGTAGGAGTTGTACTCCTCCAGCACTGCCAAGAAGCAATATCCATGTTTCAGTGATTAATTTCTTCAGGGGCAGGAGGACCTGCTGCCTTCTGTGACTAAGTAGCTCTTGCTGGCTAAGTGTGAGACCTCTGGGGTCAGAGGGTAGTTTGAGGACTACCTGGCCTGTATTAGGGCCAACGCAGCTCAGGCGAGCAAATGAAGGTTAGGAGCAGGGGTTTTTTTGCCACAAAGTGGTGGTGGATTACTAAAGTTTTGATGGTAATTTCTGGGTCAGAGTAGGAATGCGAGGGGAGACTTGTTCCTTAAATGGTGGTACAAATTTTCTTAATTGGCTTGTGCTGCTGGGTATGTATCACCCTGCAAAAGACCAAGTACTGCTGACTGGGAATGATGAGGGAAACTTGTGCCTGTGAGAAGATGATTTGTAATCTGCTTGCATCAATAGTTGGTTCAGGCTGAGTGAGTGGCATGTGCAACTGCTCCATTTCTGCATCTGATCTGTTCTTAATCCCTAGTGATGGGAGAGAGTTTTCATCCCCTCTCCAAGAAGCTCCACTTGATTGCTCTAATCATCTTGGTATTAGTCTCAGCAATCATACACGCAGGGTGATAAGTAGCTTCTTACTGTGTCGGTGAGGTTGTCCTTACTGGAACAAATGCAAACTGCAGAGGTGCAGCATCTCTCTCGGGAGGCAGAGTCCTCACAAAAAGCTGCCTTGTCTGCAAGAAGGGCAGTTCTGGAACCTGTGGGGTCCTCACCTCTGACTGTTAGCTTGAGCTCTGGGAATAGTGCAGGCTCACAATTTGGAAGGGCTGTGCAATCCTTTACCTGTTCTGTGATCTTGGAGGTACTTGGAGATCTTAACAAATTAAACCTCTCAGCAGCTTTGAGGACTCTTGCCTGTCAGCTTTATCTGTGCTGAGTAACAGTGTGCTTTCAGGGGAAGCTAGTAGAAAATGACTTTCTGGTCACTAATTGAGACTGTGGAATTGGGCAAAATGAGTTTCACGCAGGATGTCTCTGGTGAAGTCAGACTACAGCGTTTCCAGCTATGGGATGAGTCTCCAGCTCTGCCACGTGGCCTTACACTGCAGCGGCTCCACTGTCTCTGGAGCTGCTGTTCCTTGGAAAGACTGATATAAGGTCAGGGCTTTTCATCTGACTCGTCTTTGAATTTCACTTGCTTTACAAATTCATGGTCTGTAGTGCTATGTCTGCATTTCCTCTTGCCATCCATGACCTCCTGCTGCCAACCCTTGCCTGCTCCTTGCTGCTGTGGGTGCACACCGGGAGCTGGAGGGCTGCATCCTCAATCACAGCAATGCTGTGCTTTCCTTCACTTGTTGTATCGTGCAGCCCTGGCTTCTGCTCTGTGCTGGGTGGGTGCCCAGGATCAGTCCTCCTGCAGCTGGGGCAGGAATCGGGGGGTGGGGGGAAAATGTTTGGAAGGTGTGTGGCTCCCCACTGCCTGGCCTGGCTGGCAGCATGGTGTGTGTGCTGCCTGCCCTGCACTGGAGAGAGGAGAGCAGTGCTGGCCTGTGTGGACTCAGGCTGATGGATGCTTCGCCCTCGTTGCTTGACATCTGGAGGGGCTTGGGCCTCCTGGCTCAGCAGGCCTGCTGAGGTAGCTGGAATATATGGCAGCCAGTGGGAAAACCCTGGTTTTCTTTACCAGACTATGCTCTGGTGTCTGACCCAATCATCTTCCTTGCATGGTGATGTGATCACCCACCTTGGAGGTGGGGAACATCTCACTTGGAGGTCCGAACCTGTCCCCCCTGGTGAGGGTGGCCACTGTGGGTTACGGGCAGGGCTGTGTCTGTTCACACTGGTGCTATCCCTATGGGATGCTGTCCTGGGTCCCACAGCTGGGTGAGGGCTGGGAAAAGGATGAAATCCCCACCTCTGAAGCAGCCAGGCCCCTCACTGGCTGGGGCTCCCATTGCCTTGGTGTGTTGTGTAAGTGCAGTGTATGCACCTTGAGCTTCTGTATCTTTGAAGCAAAGGATTGAGCATATTGGAGCAGAAATGGCCACCCTGGGGAAGGTGTGACAGCCCTGCCACAATTCCCTTTGCCAGCTCCTTGCTGCTTGTGAAACTTGACCCTTATCTGGTGTGTTGAGTCCAGGTCTGCCTTTGTGCCGGAAGGGGCATGTGAATAATCCATCCAGACCAAGGGGACTGGGTGAGAAAGGAACCTGTGGAACCAAAAAAATGCCTCTAATAAAGAGCTTAGGCATGAAAATTGTGATTAAGAAGCGCTAATGAGTCTTGCTCATTACTCCCACTGGTGAGAGGAGAAAGGCCATGTGTGCAGGCGTTCTGGCGCCCATGTAGTGCTGGGATTGCGGGGGCGAGCTGGAAGCCCTGCCATCTGCTTGCCGCTTGCAGTGTGTTTCTGTGTGCCAGTAGTGTAGGAGTCTCTGGTTTGGTGTATTTTTGCCCCTGCTCTGAGGTGTATTTACTATTTGACTGTAGTAACTCGCTGCGTGTGGTAGATGCTGGGTTTTGGTCGCCTTGGGATTACCGGTGCTCGCTCTCTGAAGGAAAACACACAATGTCAACAGAGGTGGGAAATGGAGAGGGAAGTCTTTGTGGCGGGCATGGCCCCACACCACCTGTAATTGCTGACGTGAAGTGTATTAAGGACAGTGAAATGTCGCTTTATGAGCTTTAAACAATGGTTACGATGATGTGGGCCCACAGATGCTTTTCTTTGGACCTTGTCACAGCTGCCCAAATTGCTGGTTCCTGAATTTGAATCTGCATTAATATTCAAATAAACTGCTTTCTCCACTGTGTTTGTGAGAATTGTGCTAACTTCTTTTTAGCCATGCTGCCCACTTTAATATCTGCTGACCCCATGTTTTGCAGTCTCACCCCTAAAATAAGTGGGCTTGGGACAAGGCTGTGCCCCTTTCCTGCGTGGCTGCAGGATCAGGAGCCAAATCGCTGTGGGGATTAAACGTGGATTGAGGGTCCGCCTTCTTAAAATGCTTAGGCACAAGCAGATGTCTTATGAGATTTTGGAAAAATCCCATTATGTTGCCAGTCTATATCTTTAAGTGTCTTAATGTCATTAAATATTTGGGTCCCAGGTGGTCTTCTACGTACCATGCTCACCCTCCCCAGCAAGCGTGCTGCAGACACAGGGCAGATGGGAAATTATGCAGCCCGGGATCCTTGTCTCCTTTTATCCTTCTCCCGGTAAAGGAGGCCAAAAATTAGACTTGAAATGGCTTCTTGGGGGAGGGAGAACAGCAGAGTCAGTACTGGGACTCTGCTCATCAAACTGCCCTGTGCTGGGGGCGAGAAATGGGAAGCATAGGCCTTCTGTGCTGGACTGTCTGCCTGCATAGGGTGGTGTTTGAGGGATGCCAGCGGCTCTCATCAGCCTGCCACGGCCTCTCTGTGCAGGGACAGGGCTGGCTCTGCTGCTGGGGCAGCCCCTGTGGTCAGCAGGATGACTTTGCCTGCTGCTTGAGTTCACGTGGGGTTTAAGCCATCTGTGCTGCCACGCTGTATTGCGCTAAGCACATGCCGCTGCTCGAGTAAATCACTTATCTGCTCTGCGGGGAGCCATGGCTGTCTAACCTCTTTATCTTTTTTCTTGTGTCCAGCCCTCGGTGCCACCAGTGCCAAACTACAAGCTCTCCATGTCAATCCCAGAATGGCTCCAGGCAATACAGACCTACATGAAGATGCTGCAGTATCCTTCTCGAGCGTGTGGTCTCCGGAAAGAAGGCTGGCTTGTGCCTGGTGTGAATTAACAGAACTTTACTGAAGCTTTAGCTGGTTGCAAGGGCTTGGGATCATTTGGGGGTGAAAGGATGCCTCCAGGGATTTGTGATAGCACCGGCAGCACTGAGCTTGTCATAGCAATCCTCTGGGAGATGTAATTAACTTTAAATGATACTGAAAAATTTAACTGAAGTGACGTTGGTGGGAAGAGAAGTGCTTATTTTGAAGTTGATTTATGAGGATATTATGATCAGACCGTGGTGCCTGGAGAAATAATATGGCATCTTGTCATAAAGCAGCTAAGAGAGAGCCAGTGTTGTGGCAAACCCTTTCTCCCTCTGCCTTGGCAGCCCCTGAGGGTTTCCTGAGGATTGTCTGTGTGCTCAGCCTGCAGGGAGTGCTTGTCATTGGGGTGAGGGGCACAAGCAGCTGTCCTGACCCCAAGGTGGGCAGGCTTGCCTGTGACACAGGAGCTGGCCAAAGGAATCTCCCTTCCAAATGTCCCACCTTGCTTGGGGGTTTCATCAGGGATCTGTACATCTGGCTGGCCTCTCTGTCCCTGCCCCATGCCCAGTTCCTGACTGTTTCCATTGCTGACAGATCATTTCAGAGAAGGTTGCTGGCCCGTATGCTGCTCTTCTGTTTCCCTTTTTCTCTGAACCCTACCTCTTTGTGTGCGTGTGTACATGTGCAGGGGGAAGCTGTGGGGATGAGGAATGAGTGCAAAGTCCTGGTAAGGATTAAGAAAGGATATGGGTGGCAGCTGGAAGAACATCCAAAAATAGCAGGCGCGGTTAGCTTGGTGGGGAGTCGTGGCTGGGATCAAGGCGGCAGCCGGGCCTGGAGCTGCAGCAGCTGCCGTGGGGAGGGAGGCTGGGGCCTGCCTGCTCTGCAGAGGGACAGTGAATTTCTCTTCTTTATGTCAGCCACTTGGCCAGGACAAGAGGCTTATTGCTCACTGGGATTGTGCCAGAGAGGATACCATGCCATACAGAGCTCCAAAAATTACATTATCACCCCGTAGTGGTTTTGAAATCCTGCATTCTGCCATGTAGCAGGAGCAGGCCTTAGGCACAGGGTTTGGATCTGTGTTCAGAAAAGCTTCAAAGTGGGCTGGGGAGCAGCGTCTGGGCTTCCTTTGAGGGCTGAAAGAGGATGTATGCTTTGTTCAGAGCACCCTGAAAGGGCCTCATGAATTAAGTTTTGAAGGCAGGAGGGAAGTAAAGCCTTGTTTGTGGAGAACTCTGAACTCTAATTGAAGTCAGTTCAGAGCATGCTCTTGAGAGCTGGAGTTTTTATTTAGGCTGTGGTTATACATCCAGCAGCTGTGCTATTTATGCCTTGCAAGCAGCTCTTTGCTTCCATGGGGTCACCTGCCTCTGCCCTGGTATCTGCCTTGGTATCACCAGCTTTATTGGCATGAACATTCTAATGGGAATAGAATTTGGGAACTGGGTTAGGAGAGAGATTCAACCTGAAAAGTAACCTACCAAAAGTAAGGGCAGTGTGGTTTTTTTTGGTGTTTTTTTTTGCAAAACTTTGTTGGGTTTTTTTTGTTTTGTTTTTGTTTTTACTGAACTGATTGGTTTCCTGGTCTGATTTATTGCATTGCTGCTTGAACAGCAATGCTCAAGGAGCAGGGAAGGGGCTGCTTTTGGCGATGCTGCTGCGTGGCAGCCTGTGCTTCTAGGCAAGTGGTGCTGAGATTTGGTTGACTGTCTGCTGGCATCATTTGTGATGAACTTTTCTGCTATCCTCATAGTGTTAACTGATGACCTTGATTTGCACATAGCTGGTTGTTTTCATTTCAAGAACATTGTATGTTTTAGAGAATGATTTATATTTCCTAGGTGTAAATGGATGCACCTGCAATGGTTTTGGTTTACAGGTCATAGGTGAGCCATGCGGCTGATGGAGTTAAAAGACTTCTAAAGGAAATAAGTTTTTTCAGACCATGGATTATGTTGATTGGTTTGGCTAGGCTATGAAAGCTTTCTCTTGTCCAAGTGGGAGACTTTTTTTCAAACTTGCAGCCTAGTAGTGAGGGGGACCTAGTGGAAAAGAGAATTTATAACCTTCAAATGCCAAATTTGAGTGTCATTTTAGATGGACAACCTTAATACTTGACTCTGCACCTATTGCTGTTAATAGATCATATAAAAAGACAGGTGAAAAGTTCTGCTTTATTTCACATGCTAGTGTTTCATATCTAGAGTCAATGGCTTTTACGGTCTGTTTTGTGTTTCAACAGGAACTCAGAACTGAAATTCACCTTTTGAGCAGTGTTATTTTATTGTTTGACTGTTTAAGTTACTTTCCTTTAACAGACAAAATACAGATACAATCACACGGGAACACAGTTCTTCGAGATCAGAAAAACCAGACCTCTCAGTGGGTAAGTGTCACTGGAATTGGTTTAGTGCCCTTGTCCCTGATCACCTGGCATTTAAGCACTGCAGCACCATGGCGTGGGAGGGCTGTCTCCTCTGTGCCACAGCTTCTCTGGGAGGGCCAAAGCTGCCTGTGTTGCTGCCTTTGTGAAGAGTGTCCCAGCTTGCTGCTGGGTGGCAAATGGACCATCGAGAGCCAACAAGTGGAAGGGCTGTTCTTGCTCAGCAGCTGTGAGGGAACTGCTTGGCTGCAGGCCAGAGCTGCATGCACAGGGGTGGGAAAACACTCACCTTATTGGTGTTGGGCTGGGCTGTTTTTCTGAAAACTGATTAAGTCCTGATATTCTGGTTGTGCTGTAATGCCCTTTGCGGGTAGTAGGAAGGGATTAGCTGCGCAAAATGCAGCAGGAGTTTTGACGTCCTGGGCACAGTTGTTTTCCCTGGAGGCTCACGTTGGACTGTTTAAGTCATGTCCATGCTTCTCCCGTTGCTGCTCGTCTTGCTGTTCCTTCCATGTGGTGGACTTGTGCAGGCTGGTGATGAGTTGTGCAATGGAAATATTAACATGTGCCCAGGGAGCCTGGCAGCAGAGATCTGGGGTCTCTTGCATGTTAGAACTGCACCATACTTAGGACAGCTCTTTAACAGAACCCAGTAAATTAGCAGGTTAGGGCAGGAAGGGTATTGACAACATTATGCTTTTATTTTAGGGTGAAATTTAGATAAGCAGAATATAATTACTCCCATAGACTGGTCTGTCTCTAGCTCTTCCCAGCTCTCTGTCATTAATCTAATGGTCCCTCACTCTGAAATTCCAGTTCCCATCTCGGCTTTGTGCTTCAGGTTTTCATCTTGCTGACAGCAATCTTTCTCACCTCCTTTATCTAATGTTCACTGCTCTGGTGGAACTAGTTTAAAACAAATCTTGTGCCTTGAATGATAGATGGGTTTACAGAAGCTTAAACCAATTTTCAAGCTGCTCACTCATTTTTAAATTTGTCCCATTACTTTTTTCAAAGGAAGTGAAGGATGAAAATGAATTATGCTCAGCACTTACCACTTAAAAGGTCGTCGTCTTCCTGGGCTGGATAAAAGCCTGGCTTACGAGGCCGGTGCTCTTTCCTAGAAGGGAACAAATACTGTGCTTGCAGCTGGAGATGTGCCTGTGGCTTTGAATCCTCTCCCAAGTGGAGCCATTTCCTCTGTTTATCTGCCTTAGAGTTTGCTTGGGGACGAGTGTCTGACTCCCCTCCTTGTCTTATTGCTGCTAGGAACTTCTTCGAATGGGGTGGCAGGACTTCTGTGGAGTTAAGGAGGGTGCCCCTGGAAATGGTCCAACCCCTCAGGGGCTGCCAGCTTTCCAGCCATAGTTGCCTGTACATGATGTGTGCTGGACTGGAACTGTGTAAAGTCCTAAGACCTGTGCTGCTTTGCTCCTGGATTGGGTAGATGGGAGCACGGGAAGGAGTGGAGCTGTTGGGAGCACGTGTTGCTGCCTAGGTCCTGTTGTGCTGCTGTAGGGCTCCAACTGGTCTTGGTTTCTCCAATTTTGAGAAGGAGAACGTGTGCAAGGCTGTCTGAAGTTCCTGTCATTTTTGTGAAACCAAATTTCCAGTTGGTTTTGTGAAACTTATAGTTTCTGGTTTAGATTTCAGATCTTTTAAAATTCATCTGACCAAGTCAGGAGGATGGGACCAGACTATTTTCAGCTGTGCCCCGTGACAGGACAAGGGGCAATGGCCAGAAACTGGAAGTTCCATCTAAGTATGAGGAAAAAAATTTTTACTTTTAGGGTGACAGCGCACTGGAACAGGCTGCCCATAGAGGTTATGGAGTCTCCTTCTGTGGAGATATTCAAAACCTACCTGTGCAACCTGCTCTAAATGAACCTGCTTTAGCAGGACGGTTGGACAGATGGTCTCCAGAGGTCCTTTCCAACCCCAGCTTCTGTGATTCTCTGTGAACACTGTGTTGATTGCTCTGTAATTTTGAGGTGTGCATGAAAGCACCTTTCCTTCATCTGGTGTGCAGGTCAGTTTTCACCAAAGCTGAAAAATTGCCTACACCTCCAAGTTTCTTTTTTTTCTGGGAGGTGTGTTCTACTTTGCAAGAAATCTGCTCCCGGTATGGCAGCGACAGGCGTCTTGTGCTGAGGTGACAGGAGCTGCTCTGAGCAATTTCTGTGGTGTGAAAGGCCTCACTTGCTGCAACACAGAGTTTGCCTTTGCAAGTTGATTGGGCAAGATGCTGAAAGCCTCCAATTGCCACTGGCTCTTGAAAAATGAGGCTGTTCCCAGAGCTTTATTGACGCTAAACATGTTGCTGATTTCATGATGTGAGGGCTCAAAGCTAATGAAAGTATTACGAGATCTTTGGCAGCCTCTCTTCAAGACTGCAGTGGCTGGACACAAAGAAGCTGAGTACTAGATGGAAATTGAATATTCATAAATTCATGTGAAAGTGTCCTAAAGCAGCTGGGGCATATTAATGAGTTTTTCTATTATGGAGGGAGGACTAGATATTGTAGAGATTTACTGCCAGCATCAGTGTGATGTATGAGAAAATAAAAATGCGTGGCTGAGCGTAGGAGGAAGAGCATAAATTATCTATAGGAACTCATTAAGGGATACAGTCTTGCTATAACTCAGTATTTACAATCTCTTTAAGAAAAAGTCACTCTTATTATCAGCTTAACTTGTAGAGTGTCAGACACCATGTGGATTTGTCTAGACTATAGATAGCACTTTTGGAAACGTTAGATTTCTGTTGGCGTAGCTGTGTGAGTCAGGGTGGCAGAGCTGTGAACCTGTAAACTTTGTGTGCTGTTCTTGTTGTACAGGCAAACTGTGTCTGAAAATGTGCCTGGGTCTCACCTCTCCTGAGTTGGCTGTATTTGCACAAAATCCAAATTTACAGGTGTAGCCGCATCCACCGTAGGAGTGCTTTGCTAATTCAGGTGTCCTAACCTGGGGCAGTGACGTCCACAGGCTTCAGGATGTGTGTTTCTGTGCTGAGTAGGTAAAGGGCACCCCGTGAAGTTCAGCTCTGCTGAGCCATGTGTGTATGCATGTGATATGAATGTTTCAGACGCCAGTAGGACTGGTTTTCCTTTTCCCATGCAAGATTATGCTGTCTAAACCTATATTATGACTTTTGTTGGTACAACCAGTCTGATAAAAAATGGTACTTTTGACTGACATAGCCATTCTTTTTAAAACTTCCGAGCTTAGGTCATGTAAGAGCTTTAGGAAGAAAGTGCCCGGATATCTAGTGATATCTGTAACTGTGAATTCAATGTCAACAAGCTGTTATTACTGGGTTTACAAGGAGAGATAAGCCCTCTGGAAGCTTCTGTTCTAGGATGCAGGCGTGAGGCACAATGAGAAACAAATCTCTCTGTCGTCCACAGAGATCTGGGGAGGTGCAGTGTTGTACTGTTCCCTCCAGTTAAGTGCCAGCTGAACAGGGGGACCTTCAACTGAAGCAGAAACTGATGTTTGGGTAGGTCCTATGGTCTTTGAGAAATTAGAGCCCAGAAGCTGCTCTGTGAGGAGGGAGAGACATTCAGTAGCTGCAGATATAAAAATGTGTAATCAATTGCAATAAAGGAGCATGATAGGAGCTGTCACGTGGCAACGATGCAACCAAATAACAGGGAAGGGGAGCTGGGAAATAACACTGTTTCTGCTCACCATGTTATTAAGGAACACTGATGGGGCTGTAAAGAAAAATGGGCTCATACCATTTCCAGACAATAGGCTGCACAAGGCATTTGAACATCTGCTTCTCTCTCGCACAAAGGGGAGATGTTACAGATATGGTGTAGTGTTCAGCATGTGGTGGAAATGCTTTTGCTGTTGAAACGCTGTTTTTGAGAGGATTCACAAGATCAGTATCTGCTCTGCTGCTTTATCTCCTTTTGCTCATGCTGGTGCCTTTCGCTTCTCTCTTGGCTTCATTATCGTGAATGAAACTGTCAGGAGCCTTAGAAAAACTTGGGAGAGGGAGATTTTATGGACCTCGTGCAAAGTACATGGGCTGTGCAAGGAGAATTTTGTGGAAAAATGTGCTGGAGGATCTCACTAATAAAAGAATTATTCAGTCTTGTAGGAGTCTTTCCGGTGAAGGTAATGGGGAGCCTCTCCTAAGCATGGTCATCCCTGAAGGGACCCCAGTGTGATTGGTGCCAGCTGGTGAGATCCTCCAGTTCTGGGCACGCTGAAAGGTTTTAAGATTTTTCTAACCTGTTTCTGAAATTGGGTGACCAAGTGAAAAATCTGGGAGCAAAAGGAATCCGTGGTTCCCATGAGCTGTCTTTAGACACTGCCATTTTAAACAGAAGGCATCCTAAAGAGGCAAAGTCAACTCCTTTCAGGGCCTCTCTTACTGCAGAAAGCAAGGGAGATAGTCCTGGAGGGCTCCTGAAAACTCTGAAAGAAATTAGAATCAGTTAACAAGGAAATAGCACTATCTGCCAAGGACTAGGTCTTGAGGGAGGAACAAGCATCCTGTTCCCGTTGGCTGCATTTGTTAGAGGCAGAAGTGTTCACTGTGGTCTGGAATAGAGATCTGCCTGGCAGACATCAGATAGTGGTATAAATGCCACAAAGGGAAGCTGCAAGGTGCTTGTCTTTGACTGTAGCAGTCTCCCCTGAGTTCCTGGAAGAGATGGGCTGCCCCCCATGCTCGCTGGAGTGTGGGCAGAGGGTGACTGTGGGCTAATTCCCAGCTGTGTGATATAAGACTGTAAAAAATAGCTATATATGGAAAATCTTTTCAACTAACTGTCAAGATTTAAGGAAAATCCCAGAAGCAAACCCTGCTAAGGCAAGGAATTGGAATGTTTGATGCTATTTTTTAATTCTTTTCTGCCTTTCTTAAATCTCCTTTCACAAGTTTAACTCTGCAGACTTTCTGGTCACTATTAACATCTGAGACAGTGTGATAAGAATTTAGGAGTGAGAGAAAAGAGGGAAAGGACAAATCAAAGAGTACCTGTAAGGAGTTGTTTTCAAATGAGCTGAATGCTCTGTGATTTGCCATAGGTCATTTGCCATAGATCCCTCAGAGAACTGACAAGCAGCCTTCAACCATTAATATTTGTGTTAGGGAGCGTGGGGAGGATGGGTGCTGCGGAAGGCAAAGATAGCAGCCTTTAAAAAGAATAAGGGAAAAGATAAGTCTGGGAACTTTGAGTTTATCTGCAGTTCAAGGGACGGGAAAGGCAACATTAATATTGCTGGGCACGGTTTGTTTCTGAGCATTTCCTTCAATGAGGGTGCAAGAGCTGCTGTCAACCAGGGAGAAGACGTGGATGTAATAACTCCTTGTTTCAGTGTGGCTTTTAGGCCACATCTTACCTCTGCAGATAAGGCAGGGACTTTGAGTCTAAATAAAACTATTTGATGTGAGGACCCAACTTGTTGAAAAGCAGCACGTAGAAAGTGTTGCTTTACCAATCTTGCCCAGCAGAGATTGTGAGTTGAAGTGTGCAGTGTCTGTCCTAGCTCAGGTTTTCCTTAATGGTATGGGTGGGACTAGTTGTTTGCTGATGGATGGTTTGCAGTCCAGGCTGGACAAGGTGACAAGGCTTGGAAAAGTGAAATTGGGATATTCAGAGTGATCTCTGGGGCTGGAACGAACAGGAGATAATTTAGTGAGGGCAAATGCAGAGGAAGGTTTGGGAATAGCCAGCTGTGTAGAACAAAAGGCTAGTTTTGCAAAGAAGAAAGCTTAAAAAAAGAAAAGAAACCGAACACAATTCACCAAAAAAGCCCAACCAAAAAATCCCCACCCCTAACAAAAAAACCTCCCAACCAGCCCACAAAAAAACCCCACCAAAAAACCACCAGAACCCGATTCAGTATGGGCCAACAGGGAAAAGCCGACAGCACACTGGCTTGGTTGCAAATACGCACTGAAAGATGGATTCAGAAGGAAATTGGTTTGTTTGTACTGTTGTGGGCTTAGCCAAAGGACTGTGAGAAGTGAGTTGGTTAAAGGGATTCCAAAACTGAAAGAAACAAACATTGTACTAAAATCATAACCTAAGGGAGAAGCTTTTGGGGTGGTGAGGGAAGAATTAAATAAAAATTTGTGTTTGCTTTCTCGCGTTCGCAGAGGAGAGGGTGGATTACAGTCTTTTGCATATACAAATGTCTGTAGCGAGAAGAGAGATAATAAATAGTCTCCATGCCCACTGTGGAGAGCAGAAATAGCTCCTGATTTAATTCGCAAAAAGGGAAGGATTTAGTTTAAATGTTAGGGGACGTTCTTAAATGCAAGGTTAAGTATAGGATAGATTAGCTGGTGGGTTCCCAGGCTTTTGAGAAGCCAGTTGAAAGTAGACTGAAAAATAATCTGTGAGGAGTGATTTAGATTTGGCTTGTGCTACCTTGGGCAGAGCAGTGGCTTGGGGATTCTCCAGAGGCTCTGCTTCCAATACAAACACAGGGTTTAAGGCCATGCTTCGACTCAAGCCTTTTAAAAGTGGGAGAAAAACTCTCAGTGGCTCTTGAACTGGGTCATGCACATAAACCCTGCGGTCCGTGCTGTAAATGCAGAGAGAAAGCAAACTGTTTGCAGAGTATTCCCTGGGATTCCAGACTGGATGTGTGTGAGGGCACAGCCTGCCCCAGGGGTGCAGGAGGACACTGGTTTGCTGACCGCTGGTGGTGCCTCCTGAGCGGTGCTCCCCTCGCACAGACCCTCGTCACTGTGCTGCTCCAGAGGTGTCTCTGAGCTGCCAGGTCCTGCTGCAGCTCCTGGATCTGGGTGCTGGATGTGCCTGAGGAGGAGATGCTGGCCCTGCCCCTGCCCCTCAGACCGTATTAACCAGGCAAAGGTCACACTAAATAGCTTGAAGATAAATAACTTTACAACTTGACATTTTTTCCTCGTGGTGCACATTCATAATCAGCTGTCTTTTTGTTTTGTTTTTTGTAACGCCCATGGAATTAGAAGATAGGAAATTCAGTGGATTATCTTGTTTATGGATACCTCCCATGCCTTATCTGCACGTAACACTTCTGAGACAGAGATGGGGCTTTGCAGTGGCCACTGTGCTGACCAGCACTGGGGAGCCTCTGTGGGGGGATGAAGGAGCCCCATTGTGTGCCCTGGCCGGAGCTGCTCTGTGCTTCCAGCAGCTCTGTGGGGTTCTGTGGCTGATTGTGAGTGTGGAGGAGGCAGGCAAAGTCTAATTAGTTTTCTGTACTGCAGGCTGAGTGTAAGGAGTGGTTGTTTACAAGTGAAAAGATAATTTCTAACTTGGATAAATGGGACGTGGAATGGCTGTGACAAGCTGTAATAGCAGTGGAAGCTCTGTTGTCACTTGGACTCAACACAAGGTTTAAAATGCATGAGGTGGGTGAATCAGAAAGTGGGGGAAAGACTCTGATGGTTTCTGATGCATATTTTCATAATCTTCTCTAATACAAATGTTTTTGTCATTTAATGTTGTGTTTCCTTACAGTAGGGATCTGTTTACAAAGCTCTTCCCAGGGAAAGGATATGGATAGAGAAGACCGCAAAATAGAAGTTATCCTTTGGCTTAGTTTTCAGCTGCGCCTTTTCTAGGGGGCAGTTTTTTGGTGTGTCATTGGATGTGCCTCTTCTGGCCTTTTTTAGGCTCCTTTCAGTATTTTTTTTTTCAAACTGTCCAGGATTTCAGGATCTGTTTGTGGAAGGGGGTAGGTTACCTACTAGGTTAATAGTGCAGTGTCAGTCTGGCACAACAGCTTTCTCAGCTGACCTGAGGTTGCTTGTCATGGTGCTGTGTCCCTGTCAAATAATTGTACTCCAGAGACAGAGTCTAGAATGTAACTAAACTTTGTGAACGTGCAAAATCTTGGGCATGCATAGTTTCCTGCCCTCCTGCAGGAAATTGTTTGGAATTTGGCACTTGCCCTGTCCACAGGAGATGTGGAGCAGCAGCAAGACAATAACTCAGCTTGCAGTGGTGTGAAGTGTCTGTGTTGGTGGAGCTTTCTGCAGAGCGGGCTTTGATAAAAAGGCAATAAATTCTGGTGTGCAGCCATAGCTATGGGATTATGGAGGCATTTGTAGCTTTCAGGGGGCTCTGTAACCATCCTCTCCTGGTTCGTTTTTGGTTTGGTTTTTTTTTGCCTCTCCAGAGGAGAGCCAGGGTTGTTTTGAAAATGTGCTAAATTCAGTCCTGCTCTGGGATTTGCATGATTGCCAGCTCATGCAGTTCAGTGGGGCTTTGTGTTACAGTCTGAAGTGATGCTCATGGAGCTGCTGGAAGAGGCAGAGAGGACTGTGTTCCTCCCATCCAGCTTCAGAGACTGGAAGGCACTGGGATGCCAAATACCTCTTTTTTTTTTTTTTTTTTTTTTTCCTGTCTTTCCTTTTTTTTTTTTTTTTTTTTTTTTTCCCTGCTCTTCCTTTTTTTTCCCCCCAGTCATCCTCCAAAAGTCAACAGGACTGACAAGTCACTGAAGGGGAGAATCAAGTTCACCACCTCTTGCTGAGATAAGAACTGGAGGTGCCTGGCTCTCACTCTACGAGAGGACCCTTTGATTGCTCTGGAAGGAGCTGGAAGGACTGAAAACTGTTTTGTTTATGTTCTAGGTTGATGGAGACAGCAAAAGAAATGACCAGGGAGTCCTTACCTATCAAATGCCTTGAAGCAGTTATCCTGGGGATGTATCCTTTCACATGTCTGTGACTTTTTCCACTGTAGCTCTGTTTAATGCATTGCCACTCCTGGATGGTGTTTAAGAGGGTCACAGCCAAAGGTGAGTGCCAGCAGCTTGGGGAGCTGCCCTGGAATTCTTCATCAAGTTGCTGAATGGCCTGGGTTTGAAGGTAGGAGTTGGGATGCTGTGTGCCAGGTCACAAGCGTTGTGATTTGGTCGTGCGGACTTTGCCTCCTGCCCTGGTAATCTGCATAATGTCAGGGTCCGACCCAAAGTGCCCAGGTGAGTACCTGTCTGCACAGTCCTTGTTTTCTTTGTTAGCATTTCTCTGCTGGTTGTTGTTGGAGCTTGGTAGCAGCTGAGGAGCATGGGTTTTGTTCTGTGTTTGTCTGATGTTTGCATGGCCAAGTCGTGTTAGCTTTTGTCTCCCAACCCACAGCTGTGCTTTGTGCAGAAACATGTGTATTACAGTCAAACATTTAAGCTTCCCCTTAACATAATGCTTGCTTCCTACTCAGTCTTCAGTCATTTAGACACTGACTTGCTTCTCCACCCTCTTGTGCTGTCACTGATAAATCAACCTGTAGCATCCTAAACACTGGAGGAGGGCAAGGCAGGGCTGCAGGAACAGGTTGCCAAACACATCTGGTCAGAAATGATCAAGTTTCATTTAAAACAACTCCCAACCCAAAATAAGCCCCAAAGCAAACCATCTCCTGGGATGTCTCTGCAGTGTTCTGCTGCCCCCTCCCGTGGGAGAAGGAGCCGGCAGAGCCTGGCAGGTAGTGCCTGTGAGAAGGGATGGCTGCTGGGGGTGGGAAGGGGATGTGGGCTGAGCAATATGTGCCAGGGATAGGCATCGGATTTGAGTCTGAGAGGTGGCTCTGGCTAACAGGGCTTCCCCTGGGAATGCTGACAGGCTCTGTATGCAGCTGGAGGGATCAGGGTCCTGGGGGCTTGATGTCAACAAGAGACTCAACCCCCTTCAATGCCCTTCCAGAAGGAGAAATCATAGAATATCCTGAGCTGGAAGGAACCCACAAGAACCATGGAAGTTCAGGTCCTGTGTTGTCCAAATGCTTCGTGAACTCTGCCAGGCTGCCTGGTGCTGTGACCACTTCCCTGGGGAGCCTTTTCCAGTGCCCGACCACCCTCTGGGTGAAGAACCTTTCCTGATATCCAACCTAAACCTACCCTGATACAGCTTCAGGCCATTCCCTCAGGTCCTGTCACCACAGAGCAGAGATCAGTGCCTGCCCCTCCTCTTTTCCTCACTAGGAAGTTGTAACTGCAGTGAGGTCTCCCCTCAGTCTCCTCCAGGCTGAACAAGCCAAGTGACCTCAGCCGCTCCTTGCGTGGCTTCCCCTCAAGGACCATCTCCATTGCCCTCCTTTGGACACTCTTTAATAGGTTTATATCCTTTTTATACTGTGGCACCCAAAACTGTCCCCAGCACTCGAGGTGAGGCTGCCCCAGTGCAGAGCAGAGCGGGACAATCCCCTCCCTTGCCTGGCTGGTGATGCTGTGCTTGATGCCCTGCAGGACACGCTTGGCCCTCCTGGCTGCCAGGGCCCTGCTGATTCATATTCCCTTTCTGTGGTGCTGCTCTCCAGCCTCTCATTCCCCAGTCTATCCACACAACTGGATATTCTGTCCTGGGTGCAGAATCTGGCACTTGCCTTTGTTAAATTTTGTAGGCTGGCGATTGCCCAGCTTTCTGATTTGTCGAGGTCTCTCTGCCCTTGAGGGAGTCAGCAGCTCCTCCCAATTCTGTGTCATCAGCAAACTTACTAAGCATAGAGTCTTGTGCCCAAGTAATCTGTGAAGATGTTGAATTGGCCTTAAAATGGAGCCCTGTGGAACCCCACTAGTGAGTGGTTGCCAGCCTGATGTAACCCCATTTGCTATAACCCTTTGTGTCTGACCCGTGAGCCTGTTGCTCACCCGTTGTGTTATGTATTTCTCTAGCTGCGTGCTGGGTTTTTTGTCCAGGAGAATACTGTGAGTAGCAGTATTGACAGCTTTCCTGAAGTCCAAAAGTTTACATTAACTGGTTTCCCTTGTAATGATGTCAGTGGATCTGTTATGCTTGCTGCTGTGTCAGGGTTGTGTCCCAAACTAGGGATGAAAGGAACGCAGGGAATCATCCCCAGGTGGAGTTGATGCTGCTCTGCGGTGTCAGTGTGGCTTGCAGTGCTGTATTTCTAGCAGTGAACTGATTATTCCACATATCACGGGAGCAAAGGGTGATTAGTGGCCTACAGATAACCATGATAACCTAAAAGTGTTGTTGCTGGTTTTTCTGCTTGCCTCAAACCTGACTTGTGTGTTCAGTTTGGTGATTTTGGGGTTTTTTTTGAGAAGTGAAGGAAGCAAAATAGTTGAAAGCTGTATTTTATACTATTTGTTGTCATTTGAAGTTTCTTCAGAGTTAAGATGTGTTTGAATTTTTCTGCCTTTAGATGCTAATTTAAAAACCCCAAACTTATAAGCTTTTTTTTTTTAAATCAAGAAGGTTTAGTCAGGGGAGAGTATGGGACAGGCTTGTCTTTGTAGGATTTCTACTTCCTGTCTTGGAAGTCTCTGTCTGAGAGCGGAGACTGTCTGCTGGCTGGTGGTCCAGTAACAGATACATTAAAGTTTACAAGATTCCTGCAGTATAAACCCCAGGTATTTTGCTTGAGGTGTGGGTACAGGAGGAGTGTAGCAGTGGTGAGTGGATGGGCCACCTGAATTTGTGTGTCTGGGAAGTGGCTGGTACGGAGCCTGTGCCCATGTGGAACCTTGTAGTGCCGTGATGCATGTGCGGCATGTGGAGTTCTAGGAGGTATCTTTGTCGTGGCACGTGGGGAAGTTTGCTGGTTTTTGTCAGCCGTGAGATTTTGATCTTCAGCATTGCCCTCTGGATGCAGACTCGGTGAGGCCAGTGGCGTTCCAAGGCCAGGTGGTTTCCAGAGAAGATGTGCTTACCCTCTCCTGAGTGTCCAGTCAGTGCCTTCACACGGGCCTCAGCTGAGCAGCCCTGCGTGTGTGTTGACCTCTGGTTCCATGCCATGTCTCTGGAAATAAGGCACTGCTTGTAATTCGTGTGCTGGCAGGCCTTGAGTGTTGCTTGGATACTGAGAAAGCACAGCCCACTCCAGCAGACCCTCGGTGTGAGCCTTCCTTCAAAGGCCGGCTGGTGCAGAGCGGCTTAGCGAGATGTCGCTTTAATTGAGCTGCTCGCTGGCTTGTGCATTTGCCTTTTTCTGTGTGACTTCTTATAAAATGCTTCTATAATCCCTCTTGGTGCAGAATTAAGTTTTGCATAATTGCCTATGCACTTGATCTTGAAGCGTTTTTATAGGGCAGCAAGGTAAAGTACTGAGCTGCCCTGTCTGCACGCACCGAGGAAGCAGCTGCTCTGAGATGACTAAAAGCTCAGACAGATCTTCCAGTATTATTTTGCAGCAGTCTGCACAGCTCTTTTTCTCTGTGTAGCTGTCTGAACTGGCTTCATATCTCTCTGCTTACATGATCTGCTTGTCAGTGCCTAACCAGAGGCATTCCTCCTGCTGTCTTCCCCAGGGCATTTCTCAGTTCAGTTGTAAATCAGCTGAGTAATGATGCATTCAGCCCACTCTTTCTGAGCAAAGATCCAATTGATTTGAGCTCATGAAAGGGAATAGTAAACCAGAAAGTGCCAAGGGAATTTTATCTGCGCTGCGTTCACTTTATTAAAACGGGCAGAGCAAAATATTAGAGGGGGAGAGGGAAGCTGCACGCTGCATCCCTCCTCGGGGAGCCTTGCGGAGCGTGTCCGCGTTGGCTGATCATAACTCACTCCCGTTGCCTTCAGCATCCTTCTCCCGGTTCATGTGAGGTAACGCTTGGACCCGCGCAGGGTATTAGACCCCCTGGCCAATAATATCACTATACAAGGAAGAGAAAAGCAAAAGTGTCTCAGGAGTGAGAAATTATTCAATAGCTTCTGCACTATTCCTTCTGTGGATGCAGTCAGTGGATGATATTTATCACCACTGGAGACCTGGGTCCATCCATCTCCTCCAGCCCAGCAGGCACATCCCTGGGCTGGGAGCAAGTGTTTTTAATAAGGGGGAGAGTTTCTTGCAGTCACTGCAGGATATTGATGTCCGTGTAGTGCTCCTCTTTGCCTCCTGCATGCTTGTCTACAGCTTGACCCACTTGCTAATTAAAATGTGGGAAAGGAAGATCCTGCTGAATGTCTATAGCCCCTCTGGTAGCTGCGAAGAGGTGGGAGAGAGCCTTCAATTGGTTACATTGTCGTGGTCTAATCTTTAGATGGTCACCTCTGACTGCAGCCAGGCACTGGAGAGCAGGTTTCTCAATCCTGGCAGTCCCGCTTTGGGAAGCTGAACCAGCAGCTTGAGCCTTTCCTGCATGGATGCTGGAGCTGCCACAGGGAACTCTGGGCCTTCTGTGTAGACAAGATGCAGATGTGGACTCAGTAGCACTCTGCCTCACAGTAAGCAATCCCAAGCCCATGGGAAATGCTGCCTGGCTCCAGTTGGAAACCTCTCTTGAGTGTTTACTGATCAGGTTGGGGGCCCTCTGAGCAGTTGCTTGGAAAAACAGCTCTTCTGGTTTTGGTGAAGCCTTGTCAGATGGTTTTGAAGCGCAAGGTTTATTTTCCTCCTGCTCCACATCCTGCTCTGTGCTAGCAGCTTCAGCACTGCTGATGTAAATAAAGCTGCTTCCTTGCTCCCAGCCTGCTGCCATCCCTCCAGCTTGCTGCTGCCCAGTGGTACTTGCTCATGGCCCCAGCCCATGGGAGTGGCAGGAGAGGGGAGAACCAGACACCCTGTAGTTTTCTGTGCTCATCTTGACCAGACTTCAGCAAAAACACCCTTGCTGGGCTCTTAAGACATGAAGCACTGCCCCTTTCCAGGTATAGATTCCAGCACTTGCCCTTGTAAAAACTTTGTGTGGTTGGTGGTTGCCCATCTCTCCAATTTGCTGAGGTCTCTCTGCAGGGCCTCTCTGCCCTTGAAGGAGTCGACAGCTCTTCCCAATTTGGTGCTGTCCCCAAACTTACTTACTCCTTTGAGTTCTGTGTCCAAGTTGTTAATGAAGATGTTGAAGAGATCTGGGTTGAGGATGGAGCCCTGCAGAACCCCTCTAGGGCCTGGGCTTGGGGCTGATGTTACCCATTCACTGGGACTCTTTTGTGCCTGACCTGTGAGCTTCTTGTGCTTCAGTTTCTGTTTGTTGCCTCTTGTCCTGTTGGTTGGCACCACTGAGAAGAGCCTGGCTCCATCATCTTGATTGACATGAAGACCCAGGATTAGGAGGCCACTGAGCTTGCTGCTGCTGCTTTTGCCCTCTCCTGCTCTGCACTGCTTCTCTATTGTGACATGTAATTTACTCGCTGACTCTCTATCCTGCAGTTACAGTCCCAGCTCAGAAGTGTGATTACAGCTGCAGCATTGCTGTGTGGTTGCCTTTTGTTTGCCACAATACAGCTCTCCTTGGGCAGAGCAGAAAGGAAAAGCTATAATAATGATGCATGGACAGAGGGGAAGATCTGACGTGCCTTTCCAGCCCATTTGCTGTGTATTTCATCTCGGGTGGGGACTCTCATTAACCATTCCCTCAGCAGAAGCAACCTGTACCTAAAGGTTAATTTCCGCAGTGGTTGTTGCTGGGTTATTTGATGGTGGGTAATTTCTGCCCTCAAAAGATTCTTTTGCTCCTACTAAGTATTTAATGAGATTAAATTGCAACTTCTCTGAGACCTCGTGGCGGAAGTGTGTATGTGTGGCGGGTGGCCACCAAAGCTTTGTATGGAATTAATAGAAAGGCACTCGGGGAGCGGAGAGAAAACCCTTTCATAATGAGGGGGAAAAATAGTGGTGATGTTTGAAAGCTTCATAGGTGTTAATAGAAGATAGTGCTTTTTCAGTTACACAGAATGATAAATACAATGGGCTTTTGCAAGAATCAGTCTGTCGGACACAAATTACTGTAACGTGACTTTGATGTACACAGGATGCACCTTTTAAGGCCCGAAGCAAGATGACCTGTTAAATGAGGTGAGTGTGTGCTGAGTTTTCCAGTTGACATAATGGCGCTGGGCCCCATTCTGCCCTTGCAGTGTATTTATAATCTTTAATTATAAATCATCTACTGATGGTGGGGTGGAGGTATTTTTCTTGGAGAAGCTAGTCCTGAGGCAGCAGTGATCCAGTGAGACCACCTAAGGCACACAGGGCTGTTTCTGTTCTGTTGGTGTAGGTGGTATCGGAGTGTTTGGTGGCAGTGGGGCAGGAGGTGGGTGCACATGGCCTTGGCTGGGTGACAGATGTGTGTGATAGGGAGGGCTGTGCTCTGCTGTGCACAGTCTTCCAGACTCGTGGTCATTCAGACAGTGAAGTGCACCATGAGCTGAGCCCACAGTGTTGTCTGTTCCTTTACCCTCTAATACATTTTCTCCAGGCTGCTAAAGCCGATGACATCTAGCACTGCATGCAGCTAAACGTGTTTGACATGGACCCCAAAAGCTTCCCTGTGGCTGTTCTGAAACTTTTGTGCCAATGCGTTTTTCTTGCCCGTTTTTTTTGTTTATTTGTTTGTTTGTGAAACTCCTTGCTCTTGACCTCAGATTCTGGGCAGTCCATGAACCTCTTGCTAGTTGGTTTCTGCATTTACCCAGAAGCCAAAAGTTTGAATATGTGAAATTCTACAAACACTGGGTGAAATAGCCCCCTGAGAAAGTGGTTTAGAGACAGCTGAGAGCCACTGGATGCTTTGCGTGCATCCCTGTAGAACAGAGAGGTGAAATATGGGGTGCAGGCAGGGGTCAACAGCCCAGGGGGTCGCACTGGTGTTGAGGTGGTGGCATGTCAAGCTGGGCAGAACCAGAACTGAGCCCAAATTGTGTTTTACAGTCTTGATACAAAGGCTTTTTGTGCTCTCAGTTTCCCAGCAGCTGTCAGGCAGCCGTGCTATGCAGGCAGGGGAGGAAGGCTGGTCACAATAACATCCCAGGTTATCTCAGCTGTGCAGTGGCTCTTGTTTCACTGCTGTTACATACCTCCTTTTTGGGCATGAGGCAGGGAGAGGAGGGGATGCTGGTGATCCCCCAGAGCAGAATCCTGGTCTGAGCAGGTTCCTGCAGCTTCAGTGGGAACTGAGCCCACTCCTCCATCTGTCAGGATGCCCTGACACTGTCGTGGCAGTGCTGCCTTTTGGCCTGGTGTATTTTGTAGTGGCAGCACCATGACAAACTGACTCAGGGGATGGCTCCAAGGTTACAGCAGGTGCCTCTGGCTGGAGCAACCCCAGGCTGGAGCGTTTTGCTCCAGCCTTTTCTGGTCATCCCTCCTCCATCCCCCAGGCATGGGTGGGGGCCTCAGCTGCAGAGGAGAAGGGCACCTGCTGTCCCAGGGGCCAGGTGCCAGCACGTGGAGCCAGGGTGAGTTTCAGCTGTCCCAGGATTAGCAGCAGGGAGCTGCGTGCAACGTAGGTGCTGACGCAAAGCTGCTTGCGTGAGGGATTCTCAGCCTGTCCTTTCCCTGGCACGGGCCAGCGGCCTCCCAAGGAGGTGACCTGCACGTAGTTCCCCTCTGAGATCACACACTACGCTGGCACGGAGCTTGGTCCTGGCCTGTGCACGTGGTGCCTTTGAAATGGCCATTGATTGCAGGGACAGGGTTTACTTTTTGAGAGTGTTGTTTCTGACCATGCCTCTGTGCTTATCTAATTAGTTATCCGTCTCGGAGCTTTCCTTTGGTTCCTCTCAGCAATGTGTTACAAGGGTGACATGCTAAAACACTCTGTATGAGGAGTGGCGATGTTGAGGGCCAGTTTACAGAAGGAAAGGCAGACTGTTACCTTGGAGAGGGATGAATCCCAATCTCTTGGTACTATTTGAAGACATGAGAAAATGAGGCTCAGTAAATGAGGTTGTATCAAACCCTCAAGAAAGGGAGGTAAACACTTTTCCCTTTGGAAGCGTGGGAGTTTGATATTGGTATCAAATGGGGAGCTTCCACAGATCTAGGGAAGGTGGCCTCTCTTTGGATGTGCTGACCTGAACAGTGTTGTGGTTTTTATCTTTCCCCTGAGTGTGATTAAGAGTCATTCCCTGCCCTGTCTGAGCCATTGCATCTTATTTTTCCAAGCAGTGGAATGGGCTTTGGCAGCACTGGCTGTTTCTGGGCGCAGTGAGAACAAGTTTGTGTTTGCAAGGAAGCCCTTTGCCCCGGCAGTTAAAAACCCCAAACCTGCTGAAGACGTTTCCCAGGTGCAGTTGTACCTGCTGCTTTCCCAGCACCGTTGTTGCCTTGATGCAGTGCACCCCAGCTACTTAACAAACGGGCAGCCCTCTGTGGAACGATTCCCCATCAGCTTTAAAACCCACTTCTCAGGGAACTATTTTCATCACGTGGTGCTTGGGATTTACTGCAACGGCCGCTACGGCTCGCTGGGCATGAGCAGGCGATCGGATCTGATGGACAAACCTCTCACTTACCGAACTCTGAGCGACCTCATCTTCGAATTCGAAGACTCCTATAAAAAGTACTTGCATTCGGTCAAAAAAGTCAAAATCGGATTGTACGTCCCGCACGAGCCGCACAGCTTCCAGCCCATCGAGTGGAAACAGCTGGTCCTCAACGTGTCCAAAATGATGCGCACGGAAGTCAGAAAGGAGCTGGAGAAGTTTGCCAGGGATATGAGGATGAAGGTAGGTCCGTGCACGTGGGTGCTGGGCTCAGGAGGCAGCTGTGCCTTGTCCCATCCTGCAGAGATGGGTCTTGCTCTGTGTCAGCAGACCGACCCCAGCCTGAGATCACGCAGGTATCAGGTGTGCTGGCGGTGAGCTTGCATCTGCCTCGGTGCTGCTTCCCCAGGAATTGGTGTGTTTTCAAGCCCTTACAGCTATTTAGTTGAAGGATCTCCCCTTTAGCCTGGGAAACACTTGAACCCATATTTACCCCTGGATATCAGGGAGCTATTGCCCACTTCGCTTTCCTCAGTGACTCCAGGAGAAGGTGGTTGGGAAAAGTCAGCATGGCTGGGGCTGGAACTGCTGGGAAGAGTGGCCCGGTCACAGGTAGGGGTCTCTGCTTTTTGCACCTGAGCTGCAAGAGGTGCCATGGGACATCTGTGTCAGTGGTTGCCTGTCCTTGCAGGACGTGCCAGGGGGCTGAGGTCCACCACCCTCAGCTAAATCACAGAGCAGGTTACGTGGGAAAGGCGAGTAAAGTGACTCCCTGACAGACTGGTGCTTTCCTGCTGGCTGGTTGGACTGAAGAGCTCACTGGGAAACAACGGGGAGACAGGGCAGGCTGCCAGGGGGCTGGAGGGTTTGGCTGCCCTTGGGGATGAGGGGTGTCCCTGACCGTGCCTCTGAGCCTGGCATGGGCGAGGAGCTGTTTGTGGTCGTGGTGGAAGCAGATTTGGTGCCTGTCCAGCTGGCTGCCAGCAGTGAGAGCTGAGCAGGTGTGTTGCTAAGTATGGGTCTGGCTCTTGTGGAGAGGTATGTGGCATCGTGTCCAAGTTATTCTGGGTTCTCGTCCCCTTCCCTGCTAAAGAACGGCTCCTACGTAGCAGCCACGTGCCTTTTTGGCTGAGGCACCTGCCCCTTTGCCCTGACCTTGGGGTGAGCCTTGCCAGTGGCATCGTAGCCCCTACATTCTGCTGCCATCTCTCCTGCCCTGCCAAGGAGTTTTGAGGGCCACCTTGTACCACGTTATCACCTTAAGCACATGGGCTTCATTACTGATGTAATTAAGTTTGGGTTTTTTTCCTTCTTCTCTATTCATATGCTTTTAATACTATCCAGAGAGCAAACAGCAGAAGCAGGCTCGAGCTGAAGAGGTCCATATAGGTGGATGACTTTCTGAATTTTGTGCTTGCTTTTGAAAGAGGGACCAGCTCTCTGTGTGTGCTGAGCTGTGACACTGGGTCTAGTCCTTGTGAGTGCCTCAGGGCCAGGACCACAGCCCCTGAACCCTTGAAGGCTGAAGGTCCTGCATCTGGTCTTTCCCTTGGGTTACTACAGAACTGGAGCTGCTTGGTTCAGAGGGCTTCCATTGTGAGTGGGCTGAGTTTGGAGGATCAGGTCTTTAAAACAGCCCAGAGTGTGAGTGTAATGCTGATGGCCCTCTGACGTTGGAGGGCCTGGAGGATGGGGCAAGTTGCAGACCTATCAAAAAGCCTCCCTGTCAGAGTCCCGCTGCCAGCCTGAGAGAATGGTCACCTCTGTTTGTTGAGAGAAAAGCTGGAGAGGGTGATTTGGCTGCCTGAGTTTCTTTCAGCTGAGGCTCAAAGCCATTTTTCTTATCTCTTGCTGTTGCTGGCTCTGAAGAAAGCTGTGGATGAGACAGTATTCAGCTGGGAACTGAACTGGTGACACCAACTAATTTTTGCAGGGGGCCCCTGAACAGCTATCACATGATAACAGCTTTGAGTTCCTCTTAACCTGAGCAGGGTTGGAATAAGCCCCAAGGGACTGAAGGCTCTTTGTGTGCCATCCCTGCTACTGTATGAGGCCCTTTATTTTAATTTTTTATTTGCAGTGAATCATTGCCTTTATTGAAGGCCACTTCCTTCCCTCCCCCATCTCTCACAGATTCTGAAACCCTCAAGTGCCCATTCTCCGATGAAGGAGAGACCCCGGGGTAAGTCGCTGTCCCCTCGCCGGAGGCAGGGCAGCCCTCAGAGACGGGCCTGCAGGAGAGATAAATCGTGAGTATTCCTGCCACCATCCCTGCTGGGGCAGAAGGGGAGGGTGGTGATGCTGTTTTGCTGTACAACACTTCCATGCTCACCAGCGCATACAGGAAAACTGCACCAGGTACCTCAGTGACCAGAGAGGGTCCAGAAGCTGCTGGCACTGCTGGTGTCCTGGCATTGCTGTGCTTCCTGCTGCCTGATGGCCCCTCCGTGCAGGGTCCTTGGGCTGTCCAGCTTACAGGGATGATGGAAGAGTAAACCTTTTCTCTTTCCAAAGTGAAAACTTGACTTGGATTGTATTCTTTGATTTTAATCAGCTTAAAAAAAAACCCCAGACCACTTTCCATGTGTGTTGTAGCTAAGACTTGTTCTTTAGCTGTGTGGGGAAGGATGGACTCAGTGCATGCAATACCTCTAAATGGATAAAACTGAGCTTCCATTTCCACAGGCCTTTTACAGCCACTAGCAATTCAGACTCCCTTACCTTAGATGTGGAAGAGCTGAGCTTTAGCTATACTGCTCTGTGCCAGGAAGCTGACAACTGTGAAAACCTATACGTAACCCAGATTAGTCACATATTTATGATCATTGCTTTTTAAATAGGCTCCCAGACTACTGTCTCAGCACTTATTTATTTATTTATTTATTTTAAAGCAGCTAACAAAGACATTAGACTAACCTTCTAAAGATAACTTCAAGATATGTTAGCAGCAGATGATTTCACAGCACGCTTTTATTTTTACATGTTCATTCACACTCAGTCCACGATGCTGTACTTTGGGCTTCGTCACTGAGAGCTCCTTGTTTAGTGCATAGATAATTATAGTTGTCATGGGTTCGGCTGCTTCAGGCTTCTTCACCTCCTAGATTCTCTTTGAAGAACAATTTCATTTTGAGTTTCTGATAGTGCTTCTGCAGTTGCTGGAGTGGATCATGTATTTCTGGAGAGGAGTGAGTGTCACTGGGCTTGGAGACTCTCCAGTTGAGCTGGTTTCCTGAAAGAGCTGCTGGGCATGTGGCTGCTCTGCAGTGACTGACCCTCCTTGGCAGCTTTGCTTTTCCAGAACAGAAAGACAGGTAGTGTACAGGTGGCCTTGCAGTAGCTTCAGCACCTGTTACCTGCTCAGTGGTTCTGCTCTCTTGCTCTGTATCAAGAGCAAATGAGAAGTTACTCTAAAACCCTGGGTCACCATGATAGAAGATGCAGGACCCAGATACAGCGTGATGAGCTCTGAGCCCTGAAGGGGGAATGGCATCCCCTATCAGGGATGAGCTGAACGACACATCCCAGCGTGGGCAGTGGTTGACATAAGGCAAGGAATACAAGAGGAGAAACTGGGCATTCTCTTCTCCATATTGATGGATCTCTGAGAACCTGATGGAGGCCTTTGTGTTACACACAGAATAGGAAAGACTCAGGTTTACTAGGCTTTAGGCTGGAATCCTAGCTAAAGAATGGCTGTGCTTATCAACATTGTGTTTTGTTTCTTTGTGGATCTCTTATTCACATTCTGTAATCACAGCTTTTTTGAGCTTGCTGGGGAGGGAGAGAGAAGTATTTTGCTCCAGTGTGAGCTGGCAGGGGCTGAATAACACATTCATTTGAAAAGCTTCACCTGCTGATGACAAGCTGTTATTACAGCCTGGGTTTCGTCAACAGTAAAATTATATGGGCCTGCTGGGAGAAGTCTCCCACTGAAGGATATGTGAACTGGAGTGGTGAACTAGAACATCTTTGCTGGATTGTTTCTCAAGGACAAAGATTGAAATTGTGCTTAAGGATGGAAGAGGATTTCACAGCCACAAAGCTTTAACTTCTCATCCTTGTTCCTTCATTACGTAAATGTTAGTGGTGGCTGCTAGCAAGCCCATGATAGCCTTTTAGCCTGGAAATGCAGCTGAAAGGCAGGTGGGGCACATTGCAGGACAGGTGGCAATGCAGTACCCAGCACATGCCTGCCTAGGAGGCTGGTGTGCAGTCAAATTGCAGCTCGTTAACTGAGCTATGCAGCAGTCCTTGTGCTCTTAGCCCACAGCTGGTGTGATCCTGCATGAATACAGAGGGTATAGATAGGGTGGTGTGAATCCCTCTGCTAAGTCTGAAGCTTTACTGTGTCTACTTGCCCATCCTCTGAAGTCCCAAAGCAGGAGGGTGCAGTAAATTGCAGGCCTGTGCTGGAAGAGGCAATGCAGTGTTTCATCCTCATTAGGAGTGCTTTGGAGCTGGAGGGGTTTGGGAGAGTTGCTGTGAGTTTGGAAGGGAGGGCCATGCAGCAGCCTGGAGAATCTCTGCTCCTATGTCAGTTCACCAGATCTATTTCCTTTCCATTTCATGTTGAGGCTTAACATATGCATGCTCTATGAGGGTCACAGCAACACTGGCCTTGTGTGCTTCCAGCCCAGTGTAGCTGCTGAAGGGGAAATTCTGTTAGTCTGTTTTATTGGCAGGTGCAAGGGGGCAGGATTATATTAGGCTGTGTAAAATCAGGCAGCTCCAGTGCAGACAGCTCATGATAGCTTGCTCACCTGCTCATGGTCAGGGCACTTAGGATGGGAGATGTGATCTGATGGGCCAGTATAGCAGAGGCCCCTTGCCTCAGAGGGCACGTTTGGCATGAGGTCATTTGCCAGCCCAGGAGAATGGGATCTGTGGTGCCTCTGGTCCAACCAAGTCTTGTCTTTTCCTGAAACTTAGGGAGGAGTCTGTTTGTAGCTACAAGCTGCAGACAGTTGTGGTAGATGGGCGGAAATGGGCACGTCACCGTGGGTGTACAGTGACTCCCTATCTCCCTTGGATAATGAGAGAAGGTACTACCATCCAGGCATGGTTTAATTAAAACCATATTCTGACCTTAATTAAAGGGAGGGAGAAAAAGGCGTGAAGAGGATCCCTAAATTGGAGGGAGGGAGGACACTGGAAATTCCATATAGTGCATCTCTTGCTGGTCTCTGACTCCTACACAAGCTCTGAGGGATGCAGCTTGTAGCTTGTTTACTGGTTAGTCAAATCCCATCTGCTCTGAAGGAATAATGTGGAAAAATCCAAACTATCTTACAGTGATTTCTTTAAGTGTGATCCCTTCCTGCAAGTGTGAAAGACCAGTGAAGACTCCTTCACTTTTGTGAAGTACTTAAACTGAGACAAACATGAGGCAAGGTGCAGGGCAGCACTGCAGTGAGGATGGTGGGGTTATTGTGAGAGGTGCTTGGATAAGTGGCAAAGCAACAGGCTTCATTCAATGTGCCACTAGGCAGAAGAGCATTAGCTGTCCACAGCAATGTCCCCAGCTCTCAAATGCTGTGCAGGTTCTCAGCAGGGATCTGGTGTTAGCAGTTCTGCTCTTAAAAAGAAAAAAAAAATTCCTTATTGAATCAGAGAATTAAAAAATATTTCAGAGGCTCTGTTGCACATGTGTATGTGTGAGCTATACACCCCCAGCTCTTGGGGCTGCAGCAGTACAGCTCTTCCCTGGTGTGTGCCCCAGCAGTGTGCCAGGGGCAGGGCTGGGCTTTCCCTGGTTTCCAGCGTGCCCGTGGCACTGCTGCCTCTCCCAGGGCCCTGCTGCCTGCCCTGAGCTGCTCCAGTGGGAATGGGCTGGCAGCCTGCAGTGGAGAGATAAGCGCCAGCCTGGCTGTGCAAATGCAGGGGTCACATCTGCTGCAAACTGAGCAAAGAGTAAGCACACAGAGCTGGAAACCAGGGCTGAGGAGCTGAAAACACTGGAGCCATGATCAGCCTCCCATTGTACTACCGGGGCTTTAGCTGTGTTTCTGCAGGGAAGCAGACATGCTGTAGAGTACTAGGGAAATGTGTGCTTTAAACAATGTCTGTCTTTAGAAAAGCAAACAGACAGCTTACTGTGAAAACAGCCAAGAGCCTGCAATAAGCTCTCAGATTAGACACTTCCATAGACTATAAATCAGCTGGATAGTTGTGGTTTGACAACTTTGTTGCAGGAGCTTTTCCATTGCTTGCTAAAAAGAGAGAGACTGATAGCTCAAGGTTTCCTTTGGTTCAGGCTGTTGGTATACTTAAATGGCCTAACAGCATCCATGTGTATGTGATTACTCACGTGAATGGCATCAGAATGTTGGATTCCAGGAGACTGAAGGGAGTCCACCCTGTGTTTTCTGTTTGGTGGGCTCCAGCCCTTCACACAGCTGCAGCCAGGAGGAAGTGGCAGGCTGGGAGAGCCAAGACGCAGTCGCCATGTGAGAGGCCCTGCCTGTTTGCTCTCAGCTGTTTCAGCTTTATTCTAAACGCTGGGGTCCTGCTCCGGGGTAGGTGACAGGTAGGATGTGCCTACTCTTAGCTACTCATTTAGGCCCTCTCAAGTCAGGAGGAGAGGGTGCTTCAGGCTCACATCCTGGACCCAGCATGGCGCAGCTTTGTCCTTCACTGGTGCGTGGCTTCAGAGACAACACAGACAGCTCAGTCACAGTAGTTCCTGTGGCAGATGCAGCAGGATTGTGTCTAAGATGACAACATCAGGTGTAGCCAGCTCTCCTCTGAGGCAAGCTTTTCCCTGTGTGGCTGCTGTGCTCTCCACACCTGCACGGCGGTGCAGGATCGCTGCTCAGCAGCGCCCTCTTCCCTCCCCTGTGCGCAGGCCGGCGGTGCTGGACAAGAAAGGAGACCTGGCTACACTCAACGAGGTGGGCTACCAGCTCCGCATCTGACACAGCCACACCACGGACTTCAGAGGGCTTCCCGCTGCTGCCGCTGCACTTTACCTGCACTCCCTTGGAAGGAAAAAGGAATGGGACTATTTATTAACTTACGTACTCTTACAATAAAAGTTTGACTTAGAAAATAGGGGGTAATTTTTTTTGGTGGCAGTATTTATTTCAATTTATAAAAAAGGCATCAGTGAAGAGAACCTAAAATTAGATTTTCCAAGATACGAGATTTTTTTTTCTCTCCCATCATGTAGCAGGTGACTCCAGTGGTGTGAGTTTCTTCAAATATCATTTCCGTGTACAAATGTTAATTGAACTTGGCCTTGTGCTGGGTGGTAGCATTGGAATAACTAAGGAATCATATTCTTAGTGTTAAGATATGCTGGGGTGCAGTGCAATTAAAAAAAATCATATTCACTATTAATCTTTAATTCAGCAATAAAAGCAAGCAGTGCAAAAATGGCGTAAGTTTTTAAAGTATCAATATTACCTCACTAGACCTAATAGATATGCAAAACTGTCAGTATTATTGTTTTCTAACTAATTTGTACTGTTTCCCAGCATTACTGGGAGTATTAAAACAGCACTGGATGTTTTACTGCCACCTGTATTATTATTTTCTGCATGTTGCCGAAAGATGTTAAGTAATAGTAATATGCAAGTGTATTCTTAACACTGACATCTTGTTAGGCAAGATATGAGGTTTAAGGTTTTTTAAATGATGATAATTGATGAACAATGAATTTTTAAACTTTCATACTTTTTTTTATACTTTTGTCACAAGCTTTTAGTCTTTCTGAACTACACCGCTGAAGCACAAAACATAAGAGATTGCTGTTTTGTAGAGACAAGTCAGCTTTTTTCTCATGTATGTAGTACCTGGAATAATGGAAAAACTGTCAGAATTGCTAACCTGAGTCTGTGTGCTTTTCTCTCCACATTTATGTGCAAATTTGAACCTTGTCTTTGGAAGGTTGAGCAGTGTCCAATGGTGATGCCTTGACACCAAATCAGACATGGCAGGCTGAAGTTAACCTGCTGTGCCGTGCAGGGAGTTTTCCTTACATATGTTGTAGTAACAGCTGCTTAGTCAGACTTGAGTAAGGAAGTATGTCTGAAATAGATGAAAATCAAGTTTGTCTGCTTCCTCCCTCCTCAGTTGTTTTGTTTTAAGGCTTGGCTAAGGACCTGTGATGGACAGCAGTGTTCTCAAGTGACGCGGTATGACTTGCTGGGGTCCACCATTTGACTTAGTGAAGTTCTCTGGAAGCACTTGAGTGCTGCATTCCTGGAAATGTTTCATTAGGTGCCTAAATATAAACTGGATTATTGTACAAGTCCAGCCTCTACCCTTTGTGCTGTGCTCATAAATGATGCTGCCATGGGCCTGGTGTACCTCCCCTCCTGGGCACTTACTTTTTTGGGATGTCAATGAAGATGGATGCTGTTACAGACCGGCAGTAATGCTTACTCAGACGGAATGATTTAAGCTCCTAGAACACCTCTATCAGAAGGAGACAATTGCTTGTACACAGACCTCATTGCTCAAAAAAGTGAATTGCACCTGCCTGTGGCAGGAAGAAAAAGCCAAGGCCCAGCAACCTTCTACAGCCAGTGAAAGGCTTTCTACTACTTAAGACTTCAAAAGCTCTAGAAAAAAACTTTCCAAATGTGTGACACTTCTTTATCTAAGTTTACCATATCAATAACAGGAAGGCCTTTCCCATCCCTCTTTCTCTAAACTTTTCCACTCCTGTGTTTGCAGTAAGGACTTTTTTGGTTAAGGAGTGAAGCTGAAGAGAGGGAAATACTCTTTTGGTAGAAATTCTTGTGTAATTTGACATCAGCTGCAAAGTTTCAGTTTCAAACTTCATGCTGCCCAGTGTCTTGTGACCTGAACAATTTTTTAAATGACTTCTCATAAGCATAAAATGGCGTGGAAAAACTTTTTATCAGCTGTATCCTATAGCACAATGTTATCTGATACGTTGCAAGTTTTTTCTATGAAACCATGGTTTACTTCAGCTCAGATAATGGTTGTAAATATATTCTGCCCTTGTCCAGCACAATTTATTTTCTCTTAACGGATACTGAAGCTTTCTAATGCTGTAGAGATGTGTGACAAATTGCTCTTGGTTCTTGTTTTAAAGTTCTGCTGAAATGTTCTCTTGAAACTTGCTTATGATGGCATTTGTCTTAAGTGTGGTTCAAGCGACAGCCATGTGGTCAAATAGTGTAGAAAAACATGCATGACTTTTTGGGCTTTTTCTCATCACTTGTATATGCAGCATGAAACTTCAATAAAAGTATCATGGTAGCCTTTTTTTTTATGACTTATGCATTTTTTTGTCCTTGCTCTTAACAAGGGTTGCTACAACTGAACAATGCTTTTAGCTGTAACCTGGATGTACCCAGAAGTTTGTTGCCTCTAGTTAAGTATGTTTGCATCTATGAGATCCAGCTTGGAGATTACTCAGATGCTTGAAACCAGACAGCATCCAGTATCTAACAGGTTGTCATCCTCAGCATCAACCTGACTGTTAACAGGTAGAAGAAAGATCTTTAGTTGTAACTACCTATGACAAAAATAGCCCTCTCCAAATTCTCAGCAGTGTAAGCTGAATGTTTTGGCAAGTGGTCATATTTTGCAATGGAACACTGAGGAACTCTTCTTTAATTCAACTGGTTTTATGATTACTACCACTGTACTTCCTGCATTATTCTCCAAGCACAAAGTAATTGCAGTTGTCTGCAGTCATGGAAAGGGAAGACAGATGAAAATTCCACAAGTGCTTCTGGGAGACAAATGTGTCTGAATGTGATTTCAGACCATGGGTGTAGGTTTTCCAGCACTACACTGAAAGACCAATTCTGTTACTTCAAAGTTGGTTCTACATATCCATATATAGTTTGACCAAGTTACAACATTTGTTTCCGGCCCCTCTACATTTCCTAGTTAGGCAGTCTGGTGCTTTTTTAATTACTTTGTAAACCATGTTTTACACAGGATGGTTATGAGTGCATAGTGAAAGTAAATATAAAATCTTGATCATTTAATACCTCAGGATCTGTCATTTCAAGATACAACATGGCATTTTTAATAACTAAAAGGAAAAAACCCACCCTGACACCAGTTGTTCAATATGTATGAAGCCTCAAGATGTCAAGGGCTAATTTTTTTTTTGCTCCTATAATAGATCAGTAAAGTTTCTTGTGATGTGGCATGCTCATTAAGCTTAGATTTATTTCAGATTTTTTAAAAGACTTCAGTGAATGCTACCTATATTTAAGCCCTTATAATTTTAAGCAGCAAATTCTTAAAGCATAAATATTTGCCTATATACCTTTCTTCCTTTGAAAGTTCAATCTTGCAGCCTCTGCACTGACAACACTGAGTAAATTCCTTTGCAGAAGTATTAAGATGGAAGTGTCCACAGAGTATGTGTAGTAAAACATTATTTTCAACCTATTATAAAATGCTGCAGGCACACAAACATTCCCCCTTTGCTTGAAGAAACACACAGTTGTCAGAATAGTCTTTTTTACTATGATTTACAATAAAAATAATGTACAACATATCCATGAAAAATAATGCCATTTTGAGTCTGGCACAGATGTTTTCCTTTATCAAAGAGGAAGCTAATGTAAAATTTTTCTTTTTCTCTCTAAAAGACTTCATAAAGTAAATGAAACACTTTTGTTTTAAAAAAAAGAAAGTCCCTTTAGAAAGTCTACTTTACATAACACTAACCAATCAGCATGCAGGCAAACTTATTTAAACCGGACCAGCAGTGCTTGAATTAACTTTTTAAAAAAATAATAATCATCCCATGAAGAGAGAAGGTAAAGGGAACTTTACCTACACCAAAAGTCCTTTGGATATTACCGTTCAATAAGCCTGAACTCTGCTAGCAGTGGCAGGTGGTCAGAAGAGTTACTTTCATTGGGAAGACCATTAACAGTCCAAAGATCTTTCTCTGTTACAAGTGCCAGCCTGCCAAGAAGTTGCAGACACCCATAAAAAGAATCCTCTGCTCCTGTTAAAAAAAAAAAAAAAAAGGAAATGTTCATCAGTGTGGGCTAAACATCACATGCTCATATATATGTAGAAGGAGGAAAAGAGTATGGCAGCAATAATCCAAAGTTGTTACTGTTCCATTAAAATCACCAGTAAGACAGTTCAGAAATTTTTATGACTCTCAGAGTAGAGTTTAATCAGTAGAGTGCAAAGTATTCAGAAGGATACTATTTTGCAGAGGGATAAATGGAGGTAAAAATGAAAATGGTTTTATTTGTTCACTCTAACTCCCCTGAAAAAGCTTCATATAATCCAGTCCTATACTATACAATAGCATTGCTAAACAGAGCTGACACTTGCAAAACTAAGTGTCTTTTTACAGTTACTGGGTCACATAACATTTTATTTCTGTATCCTCAAGCACACAGTTCTCCAGCAGGCAGCTCAAATTCTTGCCCATAAGGATTTCCCTTTCTAACTGTTCATCAGAAGAAAGGGATCTTCCTCCATTATCTCCTGCTACCTATTCCTATAACTACTTAAGAAACCCACCCCCACCTCCTTCCCCAGATGAAACACCACACTGCTCATGCAAGAGGGGAAGACAACTCAAGCCTTGCAATTACTACACAATTATATAAAACAGTTTGGGCTGGAAGGGGTCTTAGGGCCCATCTAGTTCCAAGCCCCTGCCATGGTCAAGGGACACTTTCCACTAGACCAGGTTGCTCAGAGCTCCATCCAGCCTGGCCTTAACACTTGCAGGGACGGGGCAGCGCTGGTCTCAATACTGATCCCTAAGGAATGCCACTCATCTCCACCTGGACATCGAGCCATTGATGGCAACTGTTTGTTCCCAGCCAATTCACTGTGTGGTGCAGCCACCAAATCCATCTCTCCAGCTGTTGGGCAGGACCATGTCAAATGCCTTGCACAAGTCCTGGTAGATGGCATCAGTTGTTCTTCTCTTATCCACAACTGCTGTAAACCTATTACTAAAGGCCACTAAATTTGTCAGGCACGATTTCCCATCATCAAAGAGCAAACAGCTTCTTCAGCTCAGGTAGAGAAATTCCACAACGATCCTTCCATGATGTGTCAAGCTTTTAGATGTCCTGAGCGATGTACTTAAGTGAGACAATAACTCAGCAACCCTACCTATTGCTTTCAGAGTGCAGAGATGATACTGAGCATGTTGAGTGCTTTCAGGACCAGCACAAACAGCAGCTGTAACTTTTGACAGAAATACTTTGTGTGACAGTGCTTGGCAAATTCAGAACTTCCTGGCTGAACCTGGTACTGGCTTACCAAGAGATACTTTAAAGGACTACCCAGCAACTGCTGAACTCCTCAGAGAGTTCAACAGCTTTGTCCTTTGCCATCTGCCAGCTTTCCAGCCCTGTAACAATCTAGCAACTGTTTGCTGCTCTAAAGAAAAGCTTTTTTACTGCAAAGATCTCTTGGCAGCTCTAGAGCACACTTCCACCAGGTCTTGAGACAAATTTATCATTTGGGACAGCACCTGCATATCTACAAAGGAGCAGTTTATTGCTACAGAGAGCTTGGTCTGCATGCAGTGATTAATGTCACTCAGAACACTCAGCAAAATTGTGCCCTGCAGGACTCGGGCAGATACTGAACCCTGATTACATGAAATCCTGAATACCAAACCAAGTATTTGGCTAAACGTGACAGAATAAAGCATGAATATTTTAAAATAAAACCTTTAAATGGAAAAACCCAATCAGTCAGCCTAGACCACATTTAATATTCACTTGTTCAGACTTTGGTAATTTTAAATACAGAGGCCCAGGTCATAAGAAAACTGAAAATCCAAACCATCACTGAGTTCCTAAGACCTCATGAATAAAAACTATACCAGTTTAAAGTAGTTGGAAAATTAAAGTTTCGTTCCATTCTGTGCTCTGATGTGGGAAGAATCTATTTGAAAAACAAGTGCAAAAATAAAAAAGTGCTGTATCTCTGCTGGGGCAATGATAGTGCAAAAAATATATAAACAGGTGAATTAGGATTCAATTTTGTGCAGGGATGCACTCTGAAATCACACAGCACTCTATTAAATCACATGGCATTCAGAAGTCATTTAAATACTTCCTATATCCTGTTTTTTCAGTCAAAGCTTTTGTATTTTTCATTTTACATTAAGGTACATTTACTGTGCATATTATGACAAATGAGACTTTTGTGAATTGACTCAATGAATTTTAACAATCTAGTCTCAAGTTACAAGAGATGAAGGTGTTTTCATTCCACATACTGAAAACAATATTAATTTATAAAAATCAGTTGCACTCTACAGAGGGAGCAGGATTGGAATCCAGGTTTCTTTGCTATGAGTTTGCACAGCCATTTATCTGCTAGCACTGCACTGTGGAGTGCCGTCTGTTGATGTCAGAAAACAGAACTCACGAGGGCATGGAAAGCAAACTGCTCAGAAGCACCCACGGAACGAGTCCCAGTGCAGTAAAGGATAGAGAAACACTGTGATACCCATCAGGAAATTCCCACAGAGCTACGGCGACTTTCTTGCACCATCTGGTGACTTTTAGCTGCAACTGCAAACCGGAGAGGGACGGCTGGGCCAGTGACCGTGCCCAGAGCAAAGGCCACAGAGTCTGTTACTCGTTTATCAGTTTTAATGCACATCATAAATTGCTGTTGACCATTGTGTTGATTGGATGACTGGGAATACTGCCTTGCTGTAGGTCTGGCCTGCATTACTGACAGCAGTATTTCTCAGGTGCTACTTCCACTGCTGCTTTCCTATAGCTCCAGCTTGTCTCCAAGCTGAGACAGGAACTACAGAAATGTTCAGTCAGATGATAAGGTTTGCCCTGTGTGGCACTACAAGTCCAGCTGTGGTGAGCTGACAAGGCCAGCCACGTTTCTCAGGTAACAGCTGACATTCAAAGCACTACCACGAACCTCTGAGGTACTTCACATAGACGAAATTATCACTACCTTTAAACAAATATTCTTGCTTAGCATTTATGCAAAATAATTAAAAGTTGGTTTCTTTACCTGGCTGGGCAGCAGTATCATCATTTGCTGCTGAATAGAAAATATAATCCACGGTGACAGCACTTCGGGAATGACAAGTTGTCACTTCTGGTATCCCAGTTTCAGGGAAGTAATGAGAATAGACGGAAGACAATTTAAAATGGTGCCGCAATTTTGAAGACAACCTAAAGAGACATCAAAGAAAAGAATTTTATTTTCTTGCATTACCAAGAAGCAATAAGCAATGAAGAAATACCAAATAGTTCCTGGTTACAAACAAAATGAATTATCTGGATATGCAAACTAGTGTTTCTCTCCTGCAAGCCATCCTATAGCCTTTTGTGTGAGAGGCCTAAAACTCTGAAGGTAAAATGCAGGCAGCATTTTCAAGTAAAAGAGCTGATCAGAACTGGCTTAGCTGGCACTTTAATTATAGATAGCTTTCACCTCCATATACATTTTTTAAGCATTCGCATGTCCTCACTCAGCAATTTCTCCCTGACACACAGGCAGAAATGTCCACGAAAGCAGCTCACAGGAAAGCAACAAAGCACAAACTCATCTAACCAGACCCTTCAGCATGCAGAGAAATTCAGATTTTTAGGGTTTTTTCTTCCCCCAAGCTAGAGCTATCTAGTGCTCCCAAGTTAGGCTATGCCTAGTCGTATTTCTTCCACTCAGGCTCCCATTTTCTGTCTCCCCATCATTTGTCTGTTCCTCTTCAGTTCAGCCCATCTTGTCTCACCTGTCTTTTCAATCTTGAAAGCAAACTGCAAAACTGCACCTTTCAGCAAAAGAACTCCTGCCTCCCAGACATTTGCTTCCGTCATCTCCGCAAATCATCGATCCCTCAGCCGTACCTGCCTCATCTTGCATTTGAAACTTGGGCTGCAATGTGTTCTGGTTGAAACCCAAGCAATTAAAAACAAAATCAGCATGTTACCTGCCTGATTCAGAGCAGGGACAAACATGCCAGCTGGTACAACACAGGACAAGTAGTAATTTCTGCTTTTGTTACATGACATCCCTTTTAAGATGAGGGGAAAAAACCCTGCAAGAAGCATTCAGAATGCTATGGTTTTAAACTGTAGCATAGGGTTTCCTGTTTATTATCTACTTCTTCCCTCAGAAATGCCATGACTTACCTTTTTCATCACCAGTTACCAAGAGTTCTAATATGACTATCTGCAGTGATACCAAGATCTCATCTCTGGTAAGAAATGGCTGACTTGGAGCCTGACATCCCATACATACATTCAGGGCAGTTTCCTTCTTCTATGCCTTACTTTATTTGCCTTTACCAGTTTGGTAAATGCAAATATATTCTTCCTTTCAAAAAGCAGTTACATTTTCCTTCTCAGCATTCTAGCCATGGCTTCCTCCTTCAGTATAACAAGCCACTGTTTTGATCTAAGTGAAAGTTGTATTACCAAATCCATAATACTCCACATTTCTCAGACCCAAAGGACTTAAGTTCTCCCACAGAACTCATGACAAGGAAGATTTTATGACCTTTCCAGTTCCCTTCCCTCCTAGTTTCACACTGTGTTACAAGATTTTAATACATCCATAAACCAGTGTATCAAAAACAATAGAAGAGAGAGAAATGCCAACACTTGAGCAGCTGGACAACACTGGTTTATTTTTTTCCTCTCCCTCTTTTAAAAACATGGCTTCTGCAACTGGACTGAAGTTCACATGTTTCTTGCAATGTCCCTACAGAGGATGATCTCCTGTTTATCCAAGAAGTGACAAAAAAATGCCAGAAGCATTATTTTAATAAGCAGACAGAAAGTACCCTCAAAACAGCACTGACACCTCAGCCCTGCATTCTGAAAAAATATCTCCAAGTTCCTGAAAGAACACACATTCCGTTATTGCCAGTTCTAGTCTTCTGCTGTCTGATCAGCCTTTTCATGTTTAAATGGACAATGATGTTTTTGCTAAAAGGGCAGATTGGGTTGGGTGATCATCAGGGATCCACCTAAAATCAAAACCAACCCCCAAGTAACCAGCCAAGGGCTCCCATATTTTTCCCCAACACATACTTTTCAGATGCTATTAAAATCTCCTGAGTGTTGTCCGGTTTTGCTGCTTCCAATTTTTCTCCTGCAAAATAAAAATAAATTCAATTTACATTTAAAAATAGGATGTAAGTGAGACCAATACTGAAGAGCTACAGAAAAGTTACAGGAAAAATACATCTTTAAGTACACTTATTCTTTGCAGCAGGCAAGATACAATTCACCAAGCTGAATTAAATTCTTCTGTTCCATTAGTAATATCCCCTCTAAAGACTCTTCTACGTTATGTCCCATTCATTTAAAATTGTTTTTTCTGTCAAAGAAAAAAATAGTGGATGAAAGATGTAGCCATACTCAGCAAGGAATCACTTGCTTTTCCCAACTGTTCCATGAAGTGCCAGCACTGTAATTCACAAGCACTGAGGCAGAATGCAGGTTCACACTATGTCCACGTGCTGCTCTCCTTCACCTCCCTCTTCCCAGTCACAGCACAGCTGCCTTTCAGAATGCAAACACAGGAGTTTAAGCATTACACACCAACTCCTGAATGGAAATTTCTAACTATTATCTTATAAAGATTCAAATTTGAAAAGTTTATGTGAATAAATCACTTCACACTGTAATGAACCTAACAAGGAAGTTTTGTAAGATCAAGATTCACTGTTTTCCCCCACTAGAACAGAACATCTGGTTTTCAGTACTAGCTGAATGATACTTTCAAATGCTCATAAAAACTCATTAATCCAAAAACTGACCTGCATTTTCTTCTTTTTGTTGCTGTTTTATTTCATATACACAGTTTTGCGAAATACCTAATTTTTTTGGCCAAATTGGAATAGATAAGATTCTTTGTCCCCTTGGAAACTGTTCTTGTCCAGAGACCTGAAAAAGACAATACAAGCTTTTTTCCAGAGAGAAATCTGATTTAAAAAACCAGAAAACACCAAACAAACCTTTGTAAAGCTTAAAGAAAAAGGCCTAGTCCCTTAAATAACTCTTTTATAATGAGTCAAATCCCTGTAAAAGTAACACCCTTTATGTACATCCCCTTTGTTCATCCTTAGCAAGTTCTTTGCAACTACTCAATTTTTCCAGATAGTTCTTGTGACACAGAGACTTCCAAGGACACTTTTAGCCCTGTGACAGGACTGGCTCAGCATACAGAGCTACCCAGCAGACACTTCAGCTTCAGGATGCTGATCCTTCTGGGAGCAAGTCAAGTCAAATGGGGGCTTGAATCACCTACCCACTAGCCAAGAACACCCAGCAGGACTATTTTTTTGTCATGTTTTCTCATTTTATGTAGTTCAGTCACTCCTGTTAAATAGCATGTGACATGTCCAACAGCTGCATACAAGAGCTCACAACAAGACACCATTTAACATGAAACAGTTGAGGTTCAGCATCTAATTGCAGCTTTGCTGCCACAATTACTGCAGCCACCAAGTTATCTACAGTAAGAGTCATCTCCCCACAGAGCACACAGCAGGTTTTTGATTAAGTAGTTATTTTACCCTACTTAAAGACTGGGACACTGAAACACAGTGATAAAATCATCCAAACACAGTGATACAATCACCCTGTGGTTTCACTACATTTCAAGAATGATCGTTGGTGAGTTTTTCCTTTCAGAATGCTGGAAGAGGATACAACATTCCCCAAGGCACAGCTAATACACCCAAGCTTATTTAAGTAACTGTAGTAACTTTTGTTTTGCAGGCTGCAGAGAGGGCACTAAGATAGGCACTGCAATGGAAACAATCACAGCACCGCTCAAATACTTCTCTTTAATCAGCATTAACCATTTTTTTGGTCAGAAGTGAGAAGCACAGCCTACCTTCCCTATAGCAAGTCCTTCATAATTTAACTTTCCTTCCTTTATAAATCTGTACAATGGAGAGCCAGGAACAGAATTGAAGTCCCCACAGATGATAATGGGGCAGAAGGAACCATCCTTCTGAGGGGCAACACTGGCTATCTCTGCCAGGAGCATTGCAAGCTGGGTCAGTTTGATGTCCCCTCTCCTTGGGTTGTACAGCAGGTGTGTATTGGCAATACAGATGGCAGCACTGGCTTTACAGTGAAATCTGGGCCGCAGCACCAACACCAGTCCAACGTTGTCCCTGTCCAAGAGTGGGATATCACGGCGAAAAAATTCCACGGGGTTTGAGGAAATCAGGCTAAATTTGGAAGTTTTGAAGCAAATGGCACAGCCATCAGGTTTTCTTCCTGTCCTCATTTTATACTCACAGTGATACCCTGCAAGAAAGGAAATTAAAACCATTAAATACTATTGTATAAATAGAGATTTTAAAACAAAAAAAAAATTAGAAAAATCTCACACTGCTTCTCTCACATGACAGTCAACCCTCAGTCTGAAGTACCAAAGTCTGTATGAAGTTCACATAGACTCATGTTCACTTTTCTTTCTGCCCTAATCTGAGCTGAAGAGACTGGTCCAATACCTTTTGCAATATGTAAGCATCCACAGACTCTAACACACAGGCCACGTTGTTATCTCCTCATGTGGAAAAAAACTCCAACCAACCCAACAAAGAAAGCCCCCAAGTCACATAAAAGTGGCCTTGTGCAGTGAAGCTTTTTCTGGATGTTACAAGAATGGTTTAGGAGTGATACCAGTGAAGCATTACCAATCAAAAGCCTTAATCACGCTAAGTCATTAGTCAATGTCTAAAATGATTCATAGAACAAAGGTCTCAAACATATTTACATAATTATGCAATTATCCAGTGAGCAGCAAGTGGCCAGCTTTCACCAAGGGAACAGAGACACTTATCAAATGACAGCACTGGAGTTCAAACAAGTCCATCTAGAAACAGCAATTTGACAGTTTCTTCATTTTATGTAGAGGTCATTTAAACAAGATTTAAACAAGACCTTATCTACGTAAGGAAAAAAAATTACATCTTGAAACAGTATCTAGTTTTTGCCATTTTTAAATGTTCTCTGCCCTGCCCAGACCATATGAATTCATTACAGCCTCAGTGAAGTAGGGTGAGTTGACCTGAACTCACACCAGTGCTGGAACAGGGGATTCCCATTCCCCTCTCCCAGATTCAAGCCATGTTGCTCCTGCCACTTGTTGCAGCAGCTACTGCTAACCCAGTAAGCCAACAGAAAACTAACCCAGAAAAATAAAATTAGTCTGGATAGTATTCTGCTGGACTAGTGGATTTCACTATTGAGTTCCAGAACTAGCCCAGGATAAGGGGCAGGACATGCATCTGGGAGCTAGGGATGGGGAAAGGAAGAGCTAAAGCAAGCTACAGATCCTCCTGTACAGTAGCTACAAGCTCACTTGCCTGCACAAGCCTGGCCTCACAGTGTTGTTTCATGTTTCAGGTGGATTTCGATCAGTACTGCCATTACTCTATCTTCTTTCCAAACACTCAATTCTGGGAGCTAGTCTACCTCAACTAACCAAGAAACTAAAAAGCATCAGTCCAGTGCTGCTCCTTTACTGTGTCCTCCTGGCATCAGACGAGAACCAGTGCCAGGATGGAAGCGGAGCCTTGGGACTGGAAGGTGGTGCAGGGCACAAAAGATTTAGATCAGTTTCGACCACCATGGAACCAAACCCTTCCATAAAATCACGAGGGAGAGTGACAAGACAATCTATTCAGACTGACTGATACTACTTGTATAAAAACTAATGAATATATACTAACCATGGGTAACATTTAGTGCTGATATTTGGAAGGTTTCAAGGCAGAAAAACATGCCCTTGAAGAGCTACCCAACAGGAATACTGCTAAAAAACATTAAGGTACTTTCTAGAGAGAACTTGACAAATTTATGAAAGAAGATACACGACACTGTTGCATGTGATGGCAAAACACTTGATTCTGTAACCTATGAGAGGTTTTTTTTGAGGAAACTAGTACTGAGTTCCCAAAGGACTATGTTCCCAAAGGGTAACAAGTTACCCCTGCAGGGCAGAAGACAATGTATTGGTCCTAAGAGTTTCATCATACCCAGGGATTCCAAACTTGACTTGATCTCTGTTCTATAGTGGTCTTCTTGGACTTCTTGTAAGCAGAGCACCTAAGGCAAAGGTTTACAATTAAAATATATTAGTCAGTACATAAAAATATTACGACAGCATATCTCTGTTGGCCAGTCTGTACAGGTATTAAAAAAAAAAACCAAACTCAGAAGTTTTTTGACTCCATAATCCCACAAAAGAATTCACTCTTCTATAGAAAATGCTCCCTAAGATTATGAAGAAGGCCCCAATTCCTCCCACCCTTCTTCAGACAGACATTTTCAGAGGTGAGAATAAATTTAATCAAAATAGTAACTTGCTACTACATTCTCAGCAGTTCAGGGGAAGGCTCAGTGCCAGAGAGGAGGGATGAAGAGGCCAATGGCATACTACAGGGTGGAAAACAAGCTTCCGTATTATAAGAACCTGAACCAAAGATCAAACTCAAAAGATTCAATTAAGAGAGTTCACAGAATATTTTGAGTTGGAATGGACCCTCAAGGATCACTGACTCCAACTCTAGTTGTGAGCATCTTTGAGCCTTCCCCCAGCACACTGCAGTAACACAGATTTATAACTACCACTGGGATAAAGGACTGAGTTCCCAAAGGGGAACAAGTTACTCCTGCTTGCTGAACTGCAGCAACACATTCCACTTGCCCAGCTGGCATTCCCTCATCCAAGGTCTCAAGGGAGACTCAAATCTCAAGCAGCATTCTGAAATCTCTGCTTCACTTAAGGTTACAGTTCCAACCAATGAAACTATTTAAAATCTATGTCCTTTAGCAAGAAATTTCTCTGTGGAAAGGGCACCTGCACCCACCAGGGTCTGACAGCAGCTGTTCCTCTCAGAAAGCTATCTAAGGTATCTCATTGTGAAGATCCATGCATACAGGATGTATAAATTTATTAGGAACAAAGGAAGAGCTTGAAGGGGACTTTAATTTCCAGATTCCTGGCTACGTACTAACATAACTGCATTTTTCAAATGGTACAAGGCTGTTTTTCTCTGGCTTCCCTAAAAAAAACCTGCTTTTTTTCAGTACTGTTTTCTGACACAAACAGGATGGATTCTATCACTGAGCTTTTGTTGGTCTGAACAACGACTGAAGCAAAATTTTACTGACTTGACTTCCTGATAAAGACTTACAATAATTTATGTGTCCTCAAAAACAAACAATAAACTCTACAACCAACCAAAACCACAGCAGCGGTTTTTTCAGATCCCAATGCAGAGTAGCAGAATTTGCTACTTCTGTTTATCAGTTCTTAAGAAATATCCACATACTCATTTTCTACTCACATCTGCATCCAGCTCTTTGATTTCTTGAAGGATGTTGGGAAATCTGTATGTCCAGAATAGCAATCGCTGCCTGCAGTGTTTGTACAGGTGAGAGTTGTCTTCCAACAAATTCTGTGAGAGAATATTGTAGGACATGACTGTAAAATCAAAAGTTGCCTCACTTCCTGTCCTGCTTTGGTCAGATACTTTATTTTCAGCGATTTTCATTGTTTTACTCTGCTGACAGAAATATTCCCAGTGTCTTTTGATGGTTCCTGTTAAAAGCACATGAAGCAGAAAAAGGTTATGTTATAGATCATATGACTTCTTACTGCTCTTGGAAATCATTCTACTGATAACTATTTGTCTTTCAAATCGCTCAAATAATTCTAAAAGCTTATTCAATTAGCAGTGATTCAGACCCTCTCTTTAATATAAATTTTATATAAGCATCAGTAAAAAAAAAAAAAACAACTTCAAACAAACAAAAAAACCCCAACCCCACAACAAACAGCACAAAACCATTACATGCCCTGGATTTCAGCTGCTTTGAAATTGGAGAACTGGCATGTCCTAAGGAGATTGTTGCAATCAGACTACTCCCTGTTGCAATCTGACTGCCCCCTGCTCCTGCAGAAGGGCTGTCAAAATGGTGAGCCAAATCCAGTCTGTCAAGAGTCTTACACTGCCTTCTTCCGCTGCCTCCTGAGCAGAGATGGTGTATGTCAGTCTGGGATACACTCCTTAGAGCAGCATATGGGCATCTTGTTGATCTCTCTATCCATGACTAACAAAGGGTTAGGAATCAATCAATCACCTCCAGCCTGTGTACAGCCTGTAAAACTCAGCCATAAGCTGCAACAGGGTCTACTACAGGAGTCCCAAAACAAATAATGAACCCAGTTTTCCTCAGTGAGTTGAGAAATCAAGAAATTATTAAGTCTCAGAATTACCAAGAACTTCTGAAAAGGCTTCCTTTGCCTTTCTGCCATTTCTAATTTCATACTTACTGTTAGTATGAAAATTCATAATAACATATCTGCCCATCATTCAGCATCCAATTACTTTTTAAGGGAATGTATTTCTCCACTTAAAAACTCACAGAGGTGATTTTCACCCTTTACATCTGACCTTATCTGAGAGCAAGCTGAGGTCCAGTTACCAGTGCTAACAACCAGTGGCATAATGCAGCTATAGCTGTTACTATCTGTCCTATTTGGATAGTAAATTTCATTGCTGTGCTCCTGAAGATGGATATAGTGTTTGTAAGACTTCGGGATATTTGTGTCCAAAAATCCCTTTGGGATGCTGATAGCATCTACTGCCCTTTTTAATCATAATACAATTTCCAGTTTATTTTGCTAAGGAAGTGATTTCTGCAAGAGGGCCACAATTTTGACTGTGTCCCTCTATTTGTTTCACACTAGACAAAACTGTAAATATACACAAAAGTCAGTAAAGTATTTGGATGCTATGTACAAGATTGTAGCTGTAATAAGCTAACACAGACACTTTGAAGTTTCATGGAAGTTTGTTACTGAGCCCAGTAGACAACTCTGCACTTCTTCCTGTATTTATCTGGATAAGCACACGTGCTGCTTGCTCTGTCAGACGTGATCTGACACAAAACTTGCTAACATGCCAGTGGCAGAAGACAGCTGTAAAAACAAAATCACACAATCGCACTGGAAGCAAGCACCATTAAATCTCCCCCCATTAATTCTCAGTTTTCTTGGTCACAGATAACTCAACTGGTCTGGAAAGGAACCAGTTCAAGTCCAGCAGGGTTTACGAGCTCAGGCAGAGTACAAGGAATGAAGCGATACAACTGCCAGCCCAGCTCAGCCCTGCAGCAAGTCAGCCAAATCTTTTTGCTTTTTAGAGTTTTCAAGTTAACAAACATGACCTGGTTTCAACACATGAGTGTTGTCTGAACCAAACTCAGGACTCCCCAAGTTGGGCAATCCCTCACACAGCTGACTGTGTTCTACTGCCAAGGGCAGTGAACCCAGTTCTGGTAGACTGACAGCACAAAATACAAGTTTACAGATTAAACAGCATTACAGAACTGGGCCATTTTTAAGACATGTCTTCCTGAGAGGGGTGCCAAGAAAAACAGTTAACTCAAAGCGAGCAGGCAATGCTGCTCATAACTCTCATTACATTTGGTGTATTTAGCATTACAAGTAAACACGGAAAATGAGCAAAGAGCATCTTTTACCTTTCTTGCTGCCATGTTTTTCTTCATTCTGTGCTATAGAAAGACAAGATACTTCCTCCTGATTAGAAGTGTTTGTTTCTTGTTCAGGAGTTGAAGTATCATCCTGGCCACTGAGTCTTCTCTTCTTTGTCAATGGCTCTTCTCCCTCAGATTTCATACTGGGGTTGGGAAGGTGAAAGCAACAACTTTGTATGTAGTTATCAAGATGCCAGTTACGGTTCTGAAATTGTCTCCAAGGTCCAAGAAATGGAGGGAATCTCCAGTTTGCTGAGAAATCAGCTGAAATAGGGAGTGGAAACGAGGCCCAGGGAGGATAGTGTCCAGCCCATCTCATACAGCTGGAAACTGGGCTGTTCAAGGTGAGTATCTGGGAGCCATTCCAGTGGGTAATCCAGTCTCTGCCCAGCCTCTGCACATGGCGGGGCAGCATGGAGTGTCTACCAAAAAAGCACAAGTTTCATTACTTGCACACAACTACATCTGCCTGTAGAAGGCTGTAGAGGCAAATCATTCTAGTCAGGACTCACACAAGACACTGTTTCTCTACACATTAACACATACAAAATATTCCAACACTTATAGATATGTACAAGATATTTAAACATTTATCTAAATGATATGCAAAATGGGGCTTTACAAAGCGATCTTGTGTTCTTTTCCCCACCTCAGATTTACAAGTGCCATTTAATGTCCAAACCCTATCCATCTGAGTAACTATTTACAATTTATTTTCTGCTTTGTTGAATTCAAGTGTCAGATCTCTCAAAAGCTCAGAGGAATGACCTTTACAAAAGGTCATTTTTGCATACTGCATTAACTTTATCATAAGGCTATTTGTAAGGAATGAGAAGATCACTTTCTTGCAAGCAGTCAGAACTTTGTTTGGAAAGCCATTGATTTGGTTCAAATCCCAATGCCAACACAGCAGGGAGATAAAAGTACTAAGTCTCAAGGCATCACTAGCACCAGCTTAAGACTAAATCTGTATTCTTATTTCCTTTTCAGGAGGGCAAACCACAGCTCAGCAACTAAAGCTATGAAAAAAGGTGGGGTTTTTTCTTTTTCTTTTCCTTTTTTTAGAAGAAAAAAGAAATCTGTCTCTCAACAAAATCACAGGAAGGAAGGCTGAGTGACAATAATCTGTCTCAGCTTCATCATTGTTTAAATACGAAGGTGTATTTTGAGCTTATAAGCAAAAGATAACAAAGCTTGGTATGCCTGAAGTTGAACTGAAGTGAGAACCTCCCAGCTGCCATTCAGCCGAGCAAATAAGCCGAAACACACAATCACTGAATCACAGAACATGCTGAGTTGGAAGGCACCCGCAAGGATCATCAAGTCCAGCTCCTGGCCCTGCACAGGACATCCCCAGGAGTCCCACCATGTGCCTGAGAGCATTCTCCAAACGCTCCTTGAACTCTGTCAGTTTGGTGCTGTGACCATTGCCCTGGGGAGCCTCTTCCAGTGCCCAACCACCCTCTGAGTGAAGAGCCGTCTTCTAATATCCAGCCTAAACCTGCCCTGACAAAGATTCAGGCCATTCCCTCAAGTCCTGTCACCACAGAGCAGAGATCAGTGCCTGCCCCTCTCTCCCCCTCATGAAGAAATTGCAGACTGCCATGAGGTCTCCCTCAGTCTCCTCCAGGCTGAAAATGACCTCGGCCGCTCCTCACATGCACTCCCCTCAAGGCCCTTCACCATCTTCATTGCTCTCCTTTGGACACCCTCTAATCGCTAATACAGCTTTCAGCAAAACGCGCTTGTCCCGAAACAACCCCTTTCCGCCACAGCGCGCCAGATGTAGTCCGGCAGACACAAACAAAACACCCGCCAGGACACCACAGCATTACTACGGAGCAAAAAGAGGCACCACTCCTTTACAAAAACCTCCTGAAACACTTGCTTTACAGAAGA
>VXBT01012716.1:0-47767 GCA_013400235.1 Oriolus oriolus
GATGCTGCTTTGCACTTAAGGATCGCATCTTTATCCATAATGACAACTGCATCAGTATTAGTTATAGTCACCTACTTCTCTGACAGTAGAAAAAGCATTGAGCGAGATCAATCAAATCTAAAATACAGCCAAGGAAAGGAAATCATCAACATGGTAAGAAATACAAGGAAAGCTTCAAACAGGGCTCAAAAGAAGTAACACCACAATCAAATAAACCCCAAATTAAGCAGAGCTCACCTTTGTTCTCAATCTGTCTACTTCGCTGACCATTTCAGAATATCTGCTCTTCATTTCTCCTTTCAAATTAAGCTGTGACTCCATTTCTCTCTCCTCATACATCCTTATTTTCTTCGTAGCTCTACTGAGAAGTCTCTTCAACCTAAACAGCAAATCAGTTCATAAAACAGTGAAACACAGGAATAAACAACCTTTTCCATATGCTCTCTAGTAAGGAATGCAGACACAGCTTTCTCCATCTTTAACATACTTGACAGCACCCGGAACTGCTGAGAAAAAGCCCGCTTTTCCTGTGCCACAAATCACCTGGTGCATCCAAATTTCAGCTGAAAAGATGAACAGAAGACCTCCTTCCCCAGCCCTGGAGAACTGCAGGGCAACCTGGATTGGCAATTCCTCTTGCAGCTGTAAGTAAGTGTAGCCTCATGCACAGACGTACCTTGAGGGACTAACATGAGACTTCCATTTGCTCACAGAGCACGTATACCTATTCTTACATTAAAGTTCAATAAAACTGGGCTTCTGTTCAGGGATATCTCTTCACCATATCAAAAAGCCATACCTCTTGAAGTCTTTCTGCAGTTCTAAGTTTCTTCTCATTTCTTGGTCCAGACGGAGTTCAACTGGGCGTTTCAACTCTACCAGTTTCTTCACTTTCTTTCTTTCACTCTCACACTTTCAAAACAGAAAAGACACATGACACACATAAAACATAAGAACAATTGCTAGGTGCAATATCTGTCTCTAGTGTTCTCCACAGAGAAGCTGCAGTCCATCTCCATAGGTTAGCCAAGTTCCACTTTAAGTTTCACAGCTAACAGGCCAATACTGAAGAACAAAACTAGATGCCTCCACTGAAACAAAGGTGGAAAAGATGCTGGACTACTTTCAGGTGTTCTACGCTCATAGCAAGGATTATGTAGGTGTGCTTATCATGGGAGAACACAGATCAATCTAAAGCTTTTACGGGATCTTTACTGACCAGCATGCAGAGGAATTTGATCTTTGGAAATTTTTCAACATCCTATTCCCTCCACCTCTTCTTTGTGGCTATTTACTTATGCAGTAGCTGCTTTGTACTTCCTTTATTCCTCTATGGAAGAGGAGGGAAAGACTGCCCCTTTGAAACTGTCAGTTATTTCTTGTTTCCCAAGCACTAGTTCATTTCCCCAGAATTCCTTCAATATGTTTTCCTACAAGGCTTTTCAGCATCCACTATCCTGAAAACATGCTGCTGCTCCTCCATGCACTGCACTGGAAAAATTAAATGCTTCAACCCTGGCCAGAAAACAAGGGGTCAGAAGATGGCCAGAAAGGATCCAAGAAAGAACTGGGGAACTGCAGCCCTGCTTGATGTGCTCAACTGAGGCAAACCATACTGCGAACTCTTTCAAACAGAATCACTCCAGAACTTACACAAGATATCCAGATAGCTTTCATTTGCTTCCTGGATGATCCACAAATCACAACATATCCAGAGCCTGAATGGCAGGGGTAATAAAAAAATGCTCTTTACATAAGAACTCGACCAAAAGGTTAATGGTGGTTCTCCCAGGTACTGGCTTAGGTCTCTGGAGAATTTTCTGGATTTACCTGCTCAAATAGGTCTGCCTTTTCCCTGTCAAGTTGAGCAACACGCTCCTCGAGGTTGGATCTTGACTTAAATTGCTCTTCCCACATGCTCTGCAAGTCCTTTGATGTCACAGCCAGCACATTCTGCTTTTGTACCTGTAATAGCAACAGTGGCAGAAGAAGAAACTGAGGCGACCATAAAGAAAACACCGCAATAGAAAGCTGTAACTTAAATGGAAACTCTCTCCTCTCCCCATCCAAGGTCTGTGGTTAATGCTAATGTGGAACGTAAAACACAGCTTGGGAAACATAACTAAGAAGAGACATTGAAGATGCTAAAAACAATGAATGCTGTAGGGGTGATGAGATGAGGTTGCAACTTTGGGGATTAACAAACACACACAAAATTACCCTGTAGCTTTCTTCCAAAGGTTCTCCAGAATTCAAGACATACTTTATAAAGTAATAATTTCTAGTGCCCACCACAGAAAATACCCTACCCTCATGGCTTCTGTAACAGATGTACATCTCCTGAGAGCTAGAACATGTTTTGAAATTGACAATGGTATTGATGGCTCTACCTAAAGGGACAAAGATTTGCCTAACAGATGCATTTGAGTTGAACAGAACTTGCTGATTCAGTTCAAGTATAAAGACTGGAAGTTGACTAGATGCTTTTAGTGGCATTTTTTAAGGAAAAAAAAGGACAATTACAAAAGCAAAAAAGGAAAAAGATGTCTACTGGCTATAGAAAGTCGCAAAACACTTAGCACAAACTCTTAGACAAAAAGCATCCTTAGAGTGCATGACTTTCTCAAGTGTCCTTACAGAGGAGGTAAAACACAGTTTTATGACAACAACTGACATAGCCTCAAGACAAGCTCTGACAAAATTGCAAAGATGATATGGATCTCTCAAGCCTGGTCTCCTCTCTCAGCTTTCAACCACAGATCTCCATGCTGTCCACAACATCCACTCTTACCAGTCAACTGCTATGACTTAACCCTTGTAGGCAGCTAAGCATTACAGAGCCACTTGCTCACTCCTTGCAGGTGGGATGGGGAAGCAAATTCATCAGATGAATCACACTGATGAACACAAGTACCTTGCACACCACAACACAGATACAAAACACAGCAGTAGGGAAATGAAGAAATTTACAGCCTTTTCCCTTGAGGGTGCCTTGCCCTAAAACCAGATGAGTATTTAACAGCTGTGTGCCTACACAGCCCACATGATTCATCAATTAATTTTCATCAATTACCTACACATAAAAAAATCAAGTTAATAAACAGCCATTCATAGAAGCCTGTCATGTACCTGCTTGTGGTGGTCCTCTGCAGCTGCCTGTGCTGTCTGTAAGCTCATTATCAAGTCTTCCAAGCGGTTATGAACCTACAGAAAATACATTACAAGAAGCAAGAAGGCATACTATGATTTTCTAGCTTGAAGTTACACCTCACTGACAAAAATAAGTATTACATAGAACCTCTTCACCTCTTTATTCCTACACTATTTATACCCAGCAACAATGATCAAAACAGCCTTAGTTTGATGCCACTGTAAAATTGTTAGCAATTGTCATCTCTGCCATTTGGTGCAGAGAGAGATAGAGAGAGAAAAGACCATCAGGGACACAAAGAATCTTCAGTGTAAACAGGCAGGAGTAGCTTTTCTCATCCCCAGTAGACTTGAAAATCATGCCCTGTTAATCAAAGCAGAAGGATTTGGGACTGCCTTCCCACTTCTCTTGACATTATCAGTACATCACAAAGTTCAACTATCACATGTAGTGATTTTCAAAATGCCTTCAGCTATAACTGACAACTACAGTCGTAACAAGAACCCTAAATCACTGGCTACAACACAAATGCAACAACAACAACAAAATCTCTTAATTCAGGCCACAGATGTTAGCACCTTATCTGAGCTAAAATTAACCACTGTGTAGAGGCAGTGGTAAATTCCAAGGCTCACACTGAGTTTTGCAGATACCACAGGCAGTCCTCTTCACTGTTTCATGGGAACAGACACACAGCAAGCAGCCAAAGGAAAAGCAGTTCTGCACAGCAAAAGCTCTGGGCAGTATAATTTTTGTTTCAGTCTGATGATGTCAGCCAGGTCTCTGGCACAAAGGGCTTGTCATCAATACACCCTGTGGAATTTCCACAAGTTAACTTGATGAATACCTTAAATGAAACATCACAGTCCCCAAAGAAGCATCTGATGTTATGAAGGGTCTAAAGCAGACAATAGTTACACCAGTGTATTGCTTTCAAATCCCTACGTATTAGAGTGTTATGTTTGACTTGCTATAGCTCAGGAAAACTTTCAAAACCAGATAGCTGGGAAGTAGAGCAGGCTGCTTTCTGAGCAGCCTCCATTCAGGAGAATGCAGGAACTGAGCTCCCATCAGGTCTCCAGGAAAACCTCATCTTAAAATTTTCCCACAGAAATAGGTAACAAGGGAAAAACCTAGGAATCTCCAAAAGGGGAAATTTATGACTAGCTTACTGAGGCAGAGGCTTGCAGATCTCTCTGCAGGGCTTCAATCCTGTTGCTTTGCTGCTGGACAGTGGCTTCCAATCTGGTCTTTTCAATTTCAAGGCTTAAAAAGAAATAAAGGTCTCACTATAAAAATCTGCCGGAGTACCAATTCCAAAAGAACAGTGCAAAATGTTCAAAATCAAGAGCATCCTTCAAAATCGTAATAATTTGCTGTGATGCAACAAGGCTATCTCTGTATCCTGTGCTTTCCACCCAACCCCTGCAAGCAACAGACACCTCGCCCCACTGTGTTATTCTCTTACTGTTGCACGTGTTCTTCCAGTTGTTTTATAGTAGTGTTAGTCTCAGAAGATGCCAACAGCTGGTCCTGCAGTTTCTGGGCAGAAGCGGTTGCTTCTCTTTCCTTGTCCTCCAAGGCAATCTTCAAGTCACGAACACAACGCTCTGACTGAAGACACTTTTCTTCCACTTCCTGCAACTGTAAAATCACAGAAAGAATCCACAGTTGTCAGGTGAGCTTTTCAATAGAGGAATCAGCTGCTGCCGGAGGATTCACGTGCTGCAGGTACCTGCCCATACCCTCTGCCCAAAGACCTGTAATCATCTCAAGTACCTTCGAAGCTTTGCTTCTACTAGCAAATGAACACAGGCTGTGTTACTTCCTCATCTTCTTCAGTGGCCTCTCCCATCCCTCCATGGATTTCCTAGAGCACGGTTCTAAGCACTGACACTGCCCCTCTGACCCTTCTGGGGACCTGTGATGATGCTCTTTGTATTCACTCGTTTGCTCCTCCATGAAAACATGAAGTAAGAAGTTCATCTGTCTGTAGTGACTTCACAAGTCTCTCATAAGGATCAGATTTATAATGATTTTTCTTTTAGAACTCCAAGGCCTCTATACCTCAGTTCTTGGAAAAACACTGTGAAAGATGGTCCCTAACTCAGAATTAGCTTATACTTCCCTTGCAGGAAAACCATTTAAGGATGGCAAATTACAGCAGGGCCAAAGAAGGGGGAAAAATGTACAGTAAGTTACAAAAGCATTCAGAATTTGACATGTTACCTGGTGGCAGGGGGAAAGCAGGGCAGCATAAAAATGTCCAAACACAGCAGTCCAGCACTTCTACTGTTCTTCAGAAATCAGACAATCTGCTTGGCCAAACTAAAGGCAACAAGCTATAGACACACCAATTTATTGTGCAAGGCACCTTGGCAAATAAAAAATTTTGCCCAAGCATGGGCATAATGTCCACATGTCAAAGACATGGACACCAAGTTTATACAACAATGCAATTGATTCACATATCATTAAATCTATCCTGTTGAATTTTTTTCCTGGGATTTTAGGACAACATCCAATCCTACTTTTAAAATCCACCCTAAGATTTATTCATATAATTTCAGACATTATGTACCTTGGTTTTAGCCTTTTCCAATTCCTTTTGCAAGTGCAGCTTGTCTTCCTCCAGGTCACTGCGGTAGCGTGTGGTAACTTCAAGTGAAGCTTCTGACATAGATTGCTTTTTAAGAGCATCAGCAAGCTCCTGCTGCAGCTGTCTGATCATGCCCTAATGAAACAATTAAATGAGCATGAATAAAGTTGTAAGAATATGAAAAATGCCTTTACTTTGACTTATTTGATTATACAATTAGACCTGTCTTTGGATTGAACTCAAGTGAAATTGTCTGTCACCCAGCAGGCATGTGCACAGACAATCACTTCTCCATCTTTCTCAGCTGAGCACGCCCAAACTCTCAGCAGCTGTTCATGAGGGTTTCTGTTTCCTAAAACATAAAAAAGATCCAGGTATTGTTCTTCTTCTCGAAACCATGCATAAGCACACACTGCAATCATGGGAATTTTTTTAACATAATCCAAAGAAACCTGTCGTGATGCAAGAGCCATAGTCTGACTGCAGAAACTACTTTGTTGACCAAAGGCAGGACTTGGTATCCCATCGTTCTTTGTTCTACTGCTACATTTTAGAAATCTAATTAAATGAATACATATATCTAAAAGCTCTTTTTAGATATACTCTAAGAATATGTTGAATCACATCCTCTTACAGCTGTCTTAATAAGTATGTTTTAGAATAACAACTGCCTTTATACTGACATACTTGGTTTACCAAAATCTGTATAGTTCATACAGTTACATAGATGTAGTATTTTCAGGGGGAAAACTGTTGTTTTGGTATGAAGAATACCCATCAATTCACAGATTAAAATGACTGACATTATTGCTGGAGTTCTCTCCCCACAACCGCCTTAAAGTAACTGACAAATGAAGAATAAAGCAGTTATCTCACACATGCCTGTATTTATCTCACTCAAAGATTCTGGACTTGTTAGGAAGAAGGAAATGCAATTTTAAATCACTATTCAAATCATTAAAGGAGACAAACCTTACACCAGCATGTCTATATATTGAATTTTATTAGTTCCTATTTTCTAGAAAGTAAGGGAGATTAAACAAAATGGGTAAGGCAATTTTTAAGTCATTGCTCTACCTGAAACTGGCCAGAATACTCTATCATTACAGAACACCCTACCTACTCCTAAGAACACCGAGAATGATGCATTCTCCAGGCAGACCCCTTAGAGCCCCCAGAATATACGTAAATTAACACCTCAACACTATAATACCCTTCAATTTTGATAGCAACTTATGGAGAAGCAATGTTTTTCCTCTGTAGGAACTTAATGTTTAAGTCCATCTCACACAATCCACTCATCTGCATCTCCATTTCTCAACTGTCACATATTGGATCATTCCTCCTTTTACATCACTCCTACTTGTGTTATCAGTGCAATACTTTAAAAAAATCATCAAATACCTAAACCGATTCTATAGGGCATAAAATGGACTAAGGAAAAGAGATGAAAAAAGTTCTAGAGAAGAATCACCTTTCTTGATCAGAGCAGATTTGGATACCTTTTTTCTGCTCTCTGCTCGGACCTGAGCAGTAACATCCCATTTGCCAAAATCTTCCACAATTTCAAGAGAAACACAACAAACCAGAACAAAACATCATTATCTAGTCCCATGCATACAGCTTATACCTGGTACACTTCAGAAACACAAAATAATGTCAAGACCTGGAAAACTTTAATTTGCTCTAAGCCTATATTTTACCTCTCTCTCTATTTTGTCAGTCTCATACTTGAAGACTTGTTCTCTCAAATCAATACACTTGGCATTTAATTCCTTGTTTCTCTCTTCCACTAGGTAAACTTGCTTTTCAGTATCAGCTCTGAGTTTGTTGAAAATATCATTAAAACGATCTTGCACATCATTCACTACTTTTTCTTTGATGATCCCCTTGTTCTGCAGATCTTCCAGTTGCTGACGGAGCAAAAGGTTTTCACTCTGGAGCTGGGCCAATCGTTCCTGCATGGATTCCTGCTTTATTGTAAGTTTGTTTACTTGGTCTTTCTCAAGTTGACGAGCATGATCGTATTCCTTTGCCTGACACTGGGTTTGACTTAATTCTTTTTGTGTCATTTCTAAAAGCAATGTTTTTTCTCTGAGCGTTTGTCTTGACTGGTGAAGCTCATTTTCTAGACTATTAGCTTTGCTCTCAGCTTTACTCAGCTGCTGAGACAAGCTCTTGCTGGCTTCTCGTACATCTGAGAGATCATGATGGAGCTTGTCTTGCAAGCGAAGCCATTCATCACGTTCTCTCTGAAATGTTCGTTCGACATCACTTTTTGATGACTGGTGACGTTCAAGTTCCTGAACAGCAGTGTTCAAGCGGGAACGAAATGATTCGATTTCTGTCTCCAGTCTGTCTTTGCTTTCTTTTGTCTGCTCAAGTTTGGAAGTCAGCATTGCGGATTCTGCCTTTAGTAAGTTCAGCTGTCCATTGTACTGAAAAACTGTTTGTGTTAAAGCTTCCTCATTCAGTTTAAGTTCCTTTTTGAGATCTTCGTTTTTTTCTTTCAAGGTCTCATTTTCCTCTAAATATTTTCCTTCCTCCTCCTGGTGCCTAAGCCTTATTTGATCAAGTTCTAGTCTCAGCATGGCAATCTCATCTTGCAGTAACTGATTTTTGTACAACAGATCCTTTTCTCTCTCAGTGTCGGATTCCTGAATGACAGAGAACATGAATAAATATCCAGGTGGGAAATAAACCTACAAAACTACTTCAGCATTAAACTGCATTTTAATGTTTCCAACATTGCAACATGACTTCAAAGATGAGAGTGAAAGTTCAGATAAGACATAAGCTACTCTATGAACCAGTGCATGTGTCTAAGGCATGCACAGAATGAAAGTGTAATGTATCCATAAATAAACACGCCAAATATACAATGTCTTTTTTCCCGTAAATCAGCAACTAAATAATAAAATTATTTAAAATATTTCAGGTATAAAGGTTTTAAAATGACAGTGCTTTCTTGTGTATGCTTGCCTTTAAAATATTCCCTTTTAGGTTAACTTAGCTGTGTTACCAATCTGGTAAAATCTGTGTTTACCACAGGTAAAATCTGTTTACCAGGCTAAAAAGAGTATTCTCCTTTTAAAATGTCTTCTTAACATGTTTTTTTAGCATTACTGAAAGCTAGCTATACAGCTGAATCATCCCTGGAATACAAGAGTCTTGTACAGTGCCTGTTTATTATACAAATTTTTTTCCATGTAAGCATATTCACCCTACATTTATTGGGCAGCACAGCCAAGAACAAATAATTCTTCCAAGAATTTTACATTCTTAGTAAATTGAGAAAACTTTTCAAGACTTCTTTTTTTTTAATACAGTGTTCATGATTGCTTATTCTCCTTCAATTATTTTAACAAGTATCAAGAGTTTAATTCATTGCTGATCTTCCGTCATAAAACTTTAATATGTGGAGGTGGAAAAGAACGTCGTATTTCAAGTAACTAAGTTTGATAGCGGAATAAATAACTTAAAACCCCTCAAGTAATGGGAACACAGAATGAGTGTCAAACAACTTCCTTCCTGGTCAGTCTGGATGTAGGTAGCTAGGTGTTTCACTGCTAGAAACCTTAAAAAGTGATGATAAAATGTCGAGGAAATAAAACCAAGACAGTTTAAAAAATGGTGTAAATAGCGTTTTCTTTTAGTTTTCTACTTGTACATGCAGTTCAAGTACATACAGCACTGATACTGCTTTCCAGAACTTTTAAAGGCATAAGAGAAAACAGAAGAGGTATTTGCACAGTAAAAATTACACTGCTAAACTGTAAATAATCCATCAAGAAGCAGGAAAAAAAAAAAAGGTTTTATTATGACTTTAGAACAAACATGGTGAAATTTAATTACTTAGAAAAAAAATCTGCTTACATCTGAACTTTTTCCTATAGTTCTTCTTGTCTCTTCTTCTAGTTCCTTTTGTCTCCAAAGGTGGTTGTTCAAAATGCCTTCTTGCAGGGCTCTGGCACTCTTTTCCTGAGAGAGTTGTCTCTGTGTTTCATCACGCTCATCTTCAACCTACAACAATACAATCAAATTACTTGCACCTTGAGAAAAATCAAGCCTAGCAACATCTTCCACTCTCCCTTTTATTCTTGTGAATATTCTTCCTTTCCACAGTTATGATGATCCATCTATAAATTTTAATTTTCTTCTGAAAAATTAAGAAGAAATACAGAATGCTTTGCAGTAATTTAGAAAAATAACCCAAAGGCTTTGCCTGAAATACAAATTTAAAAAAAAAAAAAAAAGGGAACAGACTACTTGGAAACCAACTGTTCTCAAAATCTGTCAATAGTTACCCAATGCCTCTTCCATAAATGAAGTACCTCTTCTTCAGGCATACTGGAATACAACACCACTTAAAAAGAAGCAGAAAATAAGAAGACAAGTGTTTAAGTCATTATTTAATATACCTGTTTGAAAAGCTTTCTCAGTGTTACTAACTCCATTTCTAAATTCCTTGTTTGTAACTCAAGTTGCTGCTTCTCCTCCATCTCTTTACAATATTGCTCTTCTTTCTTTCTGAGTTTTTCTCTTGTTTTCTCATATAGTGTTTCTACTCTGAGCCTCTTTTCTTCTTCTTGTTTCAAAGTAAACCTGGGATTTAACAGAACAGTTGAGAAAATAAGTCACTGATATAAAAATTAGATATTCCACATTATGAACTTGAACAACTCAAACAATAAAAATGTTACATATTTTCAGATTTTATATTTTTACTCGTATTTTTAACTTTTTAAAGAATTCTAACTTCATTCCATTATCCACAGTATCAGCTTTACAATATATGGAAATAAACCATTGAGTGTTTTATCACTTGGAAGTTTATCTAGGTAAATATACCAAGGTATGCACATTTCTGTTACTTTTAAAGAAGTCTTCTTCATATTACAGACACTTTGATCAAGAAGAGTTTGTTGTCTTATCAATGAAAGCAACATAAACTTTTGACTATGATTAATATACATTTTCTTAATATGGTGAGCATTGCCTGCATATTATGAATTCAGTGACTGCAAGTAACGCTGATGAAGCAGCACATCACTTATCTCTCTGACAGACCCACCAATTTTTTAAAAAGCCTTTTGTAAGTCTTACACAACTGCTGACCATAGGAAAAGCACACAGTTCCTATTTACTCAGGAATGAGGTCAATTTTCAAAAATATACTTAGAAATGCAGAGGGTTTAAGTTTAATGTGATTAAAAATAGTTTTAAACCTCTAAGGATCTGGGAGAAACAACAGCAAACTGATTTTGAAGATAATCTATAGAGAAACCCTTATGGAATATCAACTTCTTTACTAACTGAAACAAGTAGCAATAAGCACCAGCACGGTAAGAAGTGGTACATAGTGTGCCCACAGTACCCAAACAAAAAAGCAGATCTGTGTTTCACAGTTATTTTGAATATTTTTTCTCATATCCTTGCAACAGTCAACAAGAAAAAAAACAGTATTAACATAAGGAAAGAGCTGGCAAGTGAAAATCTGCTTTAGAAATTCTGCAAAAACAAGTATCAGCAGCCACTAAGAAATCGTTCGAGAGACTGACAGTAAGATTTGTATTTCAATGGTTTATACTGCAAGGAAGAAAGCCTTACATATAATTTTTACGGTAATTTCACAAAAAGAATAGCTTCTATAAGTGTAAGGCTAACACTGCATTCATAATTTATTAAGAATGAAAATATTAATCATTCACAATTGATAAATACTTGAGAATTTTGGAAAATGGGGGCTGGGTTAAAGTTAATTTTCTTCACATGGGGCTGTGCTTCGAATTTGTGTTGAAAACAGTTGATAATATAGATGGTTTTGTTATTGCTGAACAACATTTGCACAGCAACAAGGCATTTTCTGCTTCTCCTACCAGCCTACCAGCAAGGGGGCTGTGGGTGCACAAGAAGTTGGGAGGGAAGACAGCTGGGACAGGTGACCCAACTGATAGAAGGGACATTCCAGACCACATGACATCATGCTCAGTATATATAGTGGGCAGAAGAAGGAGGAAGCGGGGGATGCTCAGAGTGATGGCATTTGTCTTCCCAAGTAACTGTTACATGTGCTGGAGTCCTGCTCTCCTGCGGATGGATGAACGCCTGCCTGCCAATGGGAACTGGCGAACGGATTCCTTGTTCTGCTTTGCTTCTGTGGCACAGCTTTTGATTTCCCTATTACACTGTCTTTATCTCAACCCACGAGCTTTCTCAGTTTTACCATTCTGATTCTCTTCTTGCCATCCCATTGGTGGGGAAGTGAGTGAGCAGCTGCGTGGGGTATAGTTGCCAGCTGAGCTTAAACCATGACAAACTGCTAGAGTCCAATTCAGGCAAAGCTGGGACTGGCTTTGTCTTCCTCATAATCCTCTTCCACATATCAGGAGGCATAACTCAAAGCTCAGTTCCCTCAGCCTCTCCTCACAGGACTGGTGTTCCTGCTCCCTGACCAGCTTGCTAGCCCTCTGCTGAACTCACACGTATCAGTTAAGATCCCTCTTGTACTAGAAGGCAAAAAACTGGACACAGTACTCTAGATGCAGCTCAGTAAGTGCTGAGTAGAGGCAGGTAATCACTCCCTTCCATCTCCTGATCTGCTGCCATTGGCCTTCTCAGCTGCCAGCTCATATTGGTTCACGTTCATCTTGCTCTCTGGCAAGACCACCAAGGTCTTCTCAGCAAGCTTCCTGGACAGGCCATCCCCAGGATATCATCACAAGAGGATCTTCCTTCCCAAGAGCAAGGCTTTGCATTTGTCCTTGCTGAATTTCCGACGGTGTGTACTAGCTACTCCTGTCTGAAGTGATGTAAACAGAAGTTAAAAACCTCACATCATCCAAGTCTAGTCCAGGATTATAGAGAATGGGACAAGCCTTAATTTGACTTTTCAAATAAGCAAACACGCACTCTATGCTTCTCTAAACACTTCTGAGTCGCACTCTGTGGAGTTACCTGAATTTCTAGTATTATACACCAACAGAAACTGCAAAGACAAAAACATACACATCTCATATAAAGCACCTCTCTTGTAAATCTCATTTTCCCATACAAACTCTCTTGTTCTCTTCTCTTGCTATTAAAAAAAAGTGAAAACAACATCCAGACAATTTTAGATGGCACTAACATCCAGGTGTTTGGGCTTTTTTCCCCTGACATTACATGCTTTCTTTATGGCATAACTTGCCTATGGGATTCAAAATACACAAAATCAAAAGACTAGAAGCTTCTCATCCATCACATGTATCATCAGAACCTTCTGGCACATTAACACTGACAAGGTAACACATTATCAGAACACAAGAATACATACTTAAGGCTTTGGATATCACTTTTCCATTCCACTTCTTGATGAGCCAATATGGATTTCAAATCTTGAGTCTCTTCCGCTATTAATTTTGATTCCTCCTTTTCACTTTCCAATTTTCTTACTTCTCTCCAGACCGCTGCATACCGATTTTTTTCATGCTCTATTATTTGTTCGTATTTAAGAAGTATGTTTTGAATTTTCAGTAAAATAGCAGAACCTATTTTGAGATAGAAAAGAAAAAGCTGCACATATGCATAAATACTTTCTAACGTGTAAATTATTTCATTTGGTGTAGGTGATGAAGTTCTGGTAGTGGGAAGACTGAAGGCAGTGGGAGTTCTGTGTGAGAAGAGGCCAGGGGTTGCCCCATACCAGAGACAATGGACCCACTGCAGGGCACAGCTGAGCCTTTCAGCCATGCTGCTGGCACCTCAGAAAAATATATTTAGGAGAAGACAAAACCACCACTCAGGCAAAGGAAAAGGAAACAAATATGAAAAACAGCTCTGTATACACCCAGGTCAGTGATGAAGGGGGCAGTGGGGAGGTGTTATCTTAAATATAAATAAACTAAGGTACCTAGGAGTGCATACAAAGAAACCATGTTTTAAAAGAGAAACTTGTAACATCTGAGGAAAAAATGACTTCAGAACATACCTGTATGATCCACAGTAAGCTGTTCTAAGAGTAACATAGCCTCTTTGTAGGTGGATGTTGGTAATTCGACATCCTCTGAAGTTGTGTCAGATGAGTGAGTTAAGTCAAGGTCATCAGTTACATCCATTTGTAGGCCGACCTACAAATACAGTATTTTCTGTATACAACTATGTAATATTACAGATGCATGAATGACTCATTCTCTCATTCACTCATTCAGTCCATATCTGATCCCATCTAAGTGATTAAAAGCTGATAAAACTATTCATCAACAAACTAATTTTATAGTACCTTGTTCTTTTCACTCGCTGTTTTTGCTGCAGGTCTGGAAAACAGAAACGTATTTCAGTTCTGGAACGTTTATCTTGCATTATGAACAATACCTAAAGTTGTTCGGAAAACTTAATTTCAGTAGGGAATTAAAGTAAAATTTAATACAAGAATTTTTTTAGATGTAGGTGAATACTGGAAAAAAACTGTCTATCATCATTATTGGAAGATTCTTTTTTTCACAAGATATTAAGCAAATAGTTGAATTAACTGTTCACTCAAAGTGACAGGAATCATATAGCTACAGACATGGAGATACACAGATACATAGTTATGTGCATACCTTGTTTAATACTACAGGTTTAGCTCTCTTCAGTATTGAGACTCTTTCCCTTACAGGTCAAAGAAACATAATTTTGGATTCTCTAGTGTACTTAGGCTGACTGGGACAGAGTTAATTTTCTTCGAGCAGCCCACAAAATGTTGTGTGCTAGATTTCTGACCAAAACAATGTTGACAACACACCAGTGTTTTAGCTATTGCTGAACAGTGCTTGTACCCTGTCAACAATTTCTGTTTCTCGCTTTTCCCCCTACAGTTAAGTTCGAGGTAGGCAAGAAGTCAGGAGGACAAACAGCTGAAGAAAAACAAATAAAAAGAAAAAAACCCAAATCCTAAGATGCATGTGATGAAATAGCAACTTTGTTCTTCTATAAGTCTCTCCTCTCCCCTTTTAAAAATGTAAGATATATGTTTAGATATACACTGACCTTCGAGTAATTTTTCTGCACTTGTGCGCATTGTCTTTATAATGAACTTGGTTAAGATGTTCAAAGCACATAAAGCAAAAAAGATGTGTTTTGGAACACAAAAGGCATCAGGTCATATTGTCACATGAAGGAACAAAAACCACTGTGCACATCAGGTTTACAAAAAACTTACCTTTAGCTTTATGTCAATTTTTATCATTAAGTAAGTTTTACTCATAACATTCCTTATATTCAGTACCTTCCTTCCTCTTGAGATGTTTCACTGAAAGTGCTATTATCCAGTACCCGGAAATTATTCCCACTGGAAGAGCTCATCTGCTGATTAGCCTTCTGCTTTGAAGTCTGTCCCTTATTTTTCCTTGCAACTTCAGGATTCAGGGCAAATTCACTATATTAAATAGAAAGAAAAAAAAAAAATCACCAATTGAGTAACTTTACAGAAAACATTTCTTTGAAACAGACACACTTAAGATGATGTCCAGAAACAACTGAGATGAAAAATATCTCTGATAAAACACAGACTTAACTCTGAGGCTTGTTGAGCATTTAAAAGTATTTTAAAAACCTTGCCCAAGGAATGAGGGGGGAATGTGGAAACTGAACTAGATTCAGGCAGTATCTTATAGCCACATTAGAGGAAGTATTAAGAGCAGAAATTCCTCTGAAGGACAGACAGAAAAACATTCCTGCTCAGGATTACATAAAAATATCAAAAAAATGTGTATTTCTTAAATGTTTGTGAAGCAGTGGACTACTCAGTATGGCTTTCAGCATAAAAGAAACGGCTTCAACTAGTACGGTATTAGAAAACCTAAAAGATACTTAAGTAATGCTACAAGTAAGAATTAGAGATCATGTCTTTAGTTTATACTTTCATTGGCATTTTAATCATTTCTGACCTCTCCTCAGGTGAAAAATGGTTGTTGACTTTTTCTTCTGTAGTGTTTTCATCCTCCATTTTCAAACAGTCATTCTTCCTTAGAGTAAGCTTTTCTTTCATTTGCTGATTAGTAATGTTGCCTGGTGGTGTATTTAATTTATCAACATTTTCCTCTTTTGCCACTGTCTGCGTATTGAAACATCTTTCTTTGCTTTTTTCCTTCTCAACCTACAAAAAGAAAGGTAAGTTTCATGTATTAATCAGTATTTCCACAAAAGAGAAACACAATATCCAAGACTGAATAATTCAGAGTTTACCTCTGAAAAAGTGTAAAATGAAAAAATAATATAGACAAGTATTTTTGCAAAAAATACATTACAAAGTGTATTGCCATTGAAAGTACTTCGAATTCACTCATGATTCTATGATGTAACAGAAACACAGTCCTTAGAAAGAAAACAACAGCGTTATCTTAAAACATGAACAACAAAAAAGTGAAAGCATTACTGATGGATTAAAGAGTTAGAAGGACTGCACAATGTTAGTTGTAAAAGCAGAAATAAAAAAAATCAAGTGGAAGTGTGCTCGGTTACTGCTTCCTCCATGGAGGGTAGGTTGGGTGGCAGGGAAGAAGATTCCAAACCCTGAAGAAGAAACAGTTCCACTCACAGCAAACAGGAATTTTAGTGAAGGGCAATGAAGACACACCATGCAGAAATCACAGCAAATGAAACGTTCAGTCAAGACCCTGTTCAGGAGCTATTTTCATCCTTTGTCTCAGAATCAGAACTGATTTAATTGTGTGCACTTCTTTTTATGTCAATGAAGAACTGAGTCAATGTGGAACTGAGTGCCACATACTGTTAAACTGGAACAATAGTGCATTCTGTGTTTTCTGAAGAAGGGGGAAAAGATAACCCTCCACTGCTCTCTTTATTCATAAATAGTGTATTTTCATTAAAACAACAACCAATTTGCACAAAGTATCTTCATTTAATGATGAATAGCTGAAGTGAACAGGACCATTGATATGGAGAAAGACTAAACAATAAGGAGTAGCAGGTGAACTACCTCTTTTTGCAGCTGTACCTTCTCTTTCTCCAAAGCCAGGAATACTGTTTGCAGCATTCCTACCTTACTCTTAAATCTTTCTACATCTCGTTTTAGCTCTTCATCAAGACTCCTTTCCAGCATGCCACACGACTCCTGAGCATTAGTGCGAAGACTTTCAATTTCTGTTTCTCCTATATTACTGTTGGTAAGGCAGTCCCTGGGAACATCATCATTAAATCCAGAGTATTTTTTAAATTTCTTTTCTGTTACGGAACGTGCGTTTTCATCACTTGTACAAACAGGTCTTATTTTAGGAAGAATATTAGAAATGTCACCCAAAATACCTGATTTTAAGTTATGTCTTAGGGAGTAAGCAGGACCTTCCTCTGTATTTTTACTATTTCCATTATCATTCTCTTCTGTTTCCATAGTAGGCCTTTTCTTTTTCTCTTGTTTTGCTAGAGAAACCTTTCTGTCATCTATATTGTTAATGCCAGCTTCTTCATCTGTATTCCAGGTATCTTCTACATTTGTCTTTAAGCTATTTTGATCAGGAAGAACATCACGACTTGGAAATACAATTTCCATTTTGGGTACTTTTCCACCTAGCCTAAGTTTAATATCTCCAAATTCATCTTCGCTTTTTAACTTATTACTTGATTCTGTCACAGGAGATGAAATAGTGTGAGAACTCTTTAATTCTTCCCCAAAGCCATCTTCTGGTATTTCTTCCACAGGGGAAGCAGTTTTCCCAGCTTCATTTTCACCAAACAACTGCTTCAGCTCTGCTGTAATGTTTTTAAAGTTTGTTTTCAATTCCTTTTTCTCATTTTCAACCCACATTCTTTCGTATCTCTCTTCCCAAGGTTTTAGATTTAACTCCTTGTCAGCACTGTGCAATTCCTCGTTTTCTGTTAGGGCTTCCTGACGTGAAATGCCTGCTTTGTCAGTCTGATTTTCATGTGCTGTTTTTTCTATGAAGTTGGTAGTTTCTAAAATATATTTATCCTTAAGTAAACAGGTACAGACAAAAAGATTACCAAGAGAAAGGAAGTTACAGTTAATCCAGGTAATTTCTGTTGCAAATTTATCCCATCATATAACAGAAATAACAGAAATATATAACAAACATACACACATATATAAAAACATAACAGAAGTAAATATCAAGATGTTTTGAAAGCAATTTTTATAATACAAATCAAGGGATACTAAATGAAAGGTTCACTGACGCACCATTTTCTTAAAAATAAAGGACTTACTAGCTACTAGGACTTACCAGAGACAACAGTTTTTCTAGGATTGCAGCTGTCTAGACATTAGGGTTGCTTTTACCTTTAAGCCTGCCTGCTTTTTCTAACTGGTGGCCTTTGTTAGAAAGTAATTTATTTTTTCATGTTTTATTGCTTTAATACCTTTTTTCTTTGGAACTGCCAATGTTCTCTCACCCTCCTTCCTCCGTTATTCTCTACTGTCTGGCACTTTACAATCCCCTGCCAGCTAAGCTAACACACTGTTAATGAACATGACAAGCTTTTTACTGTCCCCCACACGAAGATCTGGGCCTATGTCTTCACCCAAGATGCAGAAACGTTAAATTCCATTCCAAGCTCCAAAGAAAAGCATTTATTAGGGAAACCTGTCCATTCCTTCCCTCATCCCAAAAGTCAGGAAGCCAAACCTGTGTGAAAACCACACCAGGCCTCACTCAATCCCACCCAGTTTCCTCACATCCCTCATCCCACGTCCTGCTCCTCAACAGCTCTGACTGCTTCGGTCATGTCTTACCCTTTTCCCAACATACTCCTTCCCCATATGCTTCCTAGCACTTTCCATACAGGCCTGCAGCCTTAGTCCTAACGGGCTGAGACCATCCCACTCCTCTCTCTCCTTGTTAGCCAGGCCCTTCTCTCTCTGCAAACATTCCTGCTTTCAGAACGGGGAAGGAGCACCTCAGCCAGCTACCACCTGTCTCAGCCTCTGATTTTTTTTATATTTTATATTAAAAAAAACCACCTTCCAGCAGGCCTAAGTTCCGTGCTCTGCCTGTTAATATTAAGCATGTTCCTCTTTCATTGTACCTGGGTGTGGGGTAGAATTAATTTGCTCCACCATCCCTTGAGGTGCTACAGAAGACTCCAGACTCCTCTATCTAGCCCTCTCCTTCTCCTGATGTAGGCCCAACACAAACAGGATGCCTGCCTTATTTCTCTCTAAAATGCCCTCTGAAAAAACTTTTTCAAACACTTACTAACACAGCCAAACAAGAGTGTATTTTGCAGAGGCAGGGAAAGCATTGAGAAGGTCACAAAATTTAATTTTCTTTTGTTTCTTCTTCTCTTACAAAGCAGAAGACCAGGCATGCTTAATCAAACAGATCAGCATATTATAGACAAATTTCCTTCTTTACTTGGATGTACATTTTGCATAGGGGAAAAAATGAATTTGACTGCATTGTTTCTCAGCACTGTGCAAAAGGAAAAACACTGAACAAAGTTTAAGCAAACCAGCTGGAAACAAAGTAGTGTAACAGTAGGTATCCAACATAACGATAAGGATTTTTCTCCACCATAAGAAGACTGCATCCCATTTTACTTCAGGCTGTTATACAACCTTTACCTACTGCACTCTCCAGAATTATTCACTGACTGGTAAGTTTCCTTTACTTTATATGTGTACAATATAGAATTCTTTGCTTCATAGTGTATAATACAATTTACTGATTCAGACTCGTAATTCAAAATATTTGGTGTTACATACCAACACTCCATAGTTTTCAATGGCATCCTTAACATCTTCTTTTTCAGCTGTTGATGACATATGAAAAGTAGATCCTGAGTACTCACCTACAGTGAGAAAACTGTATTTTGATAACCAGCATGACTGAACACTACTTTTTACATTTAGAGTGTATCTTGAATTGTATTTGTGAGTAAAATCTTAACACAAAATAATGCATCCCCTCTAATTTGTGAGCTCTTAAAGACAAAAATTACCATAAACCAGATTTAAGATGCATCTGTGTACACTGCTTTCTTCCAGGTCATTTAAAGGAAATTTGCTGAAAATCACTATAAATGGTCACAATTAAACCAATCCTTTTTCTTAAATGTGTGTTTTCTTGATCTCTCTTTGAAACGCTGTGTGCCATACAGTAACTAGTTACATGGCTCCAGCAACTGTAATTTCCCTATGTGCGTATGTGCAGTCCACAAAAAATCATGAAAAAAATGACAGCTTTGAAATACTTTAAGGCCCCAGCTCTACTCTATGCATGAAACAAAGCTGTCTCTAGACATGGATATGGACTGAGTATTTCAAACTGCTGCCTCATCTGTTGCAGAAGACACAGATGGGAACTGAAAGACAGACTTATGTACTGTCGACAAACAATCCATGATCAGAACATTTCTCTCATACTGTTGAAAACTGGATTCCACTCTTCCATCTCTCAGAATATCTATATAATATGGGCAGGTCACAAACTTCTCAGACACAGCCACTCAGTCTGGCACCCTACCCTGAATCTCTGTTACACCACAGAGTTGGACTCCAGGTAATCCCAAATACAATCTAGAAGCAGTAACTCACCGTCACTGTTCGTGTGGAAGGCACATTGTACACTTTCAAGTGACAAGTATTCAGAAAGAAACAAGTGTTAGCAACTCAAATGTGGAATCTAAAAACAAGAGATGGAGGCTTTTCACCTTAATCACTATGCACCTCCTGTCTTGCTCCATAACACCATGGATTCTGCACAATAGCCTTTCTATACACAAAGTTTCACTGCTAAAGAGGGACACAATATCCTTCCTACATGAAAAATGCGCAAGATGGAGAAAAATAGATAGATATCATCATAAAAATACAAAAGGGCACAATCTCACTTCTTGGCATTTTCTGCTTTAGGTGACTACTTTTGCAAGCCTTCATTTCTTGAAGAGGTCTTAACATTTGATACAACCTCAAGAGACACAACTTTATGTCTGAACTCCTCAGTCAGTCATAAAGATCTCCAGAGGTCAATTCTAAGCCCAAGGTGCACAGTGTGAAGTAACTTCCTCCCATCTCATTGCTAGGTAAAATTTCCGAAAATTTTTGTAGATTCGGTTGTTGGGTATTTCAGCACAAGGCATTTCACAACACACAACAGTCATCACTGGGTTGACAGCACTTATTTCACAGGGTTGTTATGATGATCTCTTTGATGCACTTCAGATAGTCTGATAAATACTAAAGACAATAATAACAGCAATAAATAGGGATTATCTAAGGATAATATTCTACAAGGAACACAGGCATTTTTCCCTTTTCCATGTTTTACAACAAGAGGAGCTTTAGACCTTACTCATGCTTGTACATATCCCAATACCAAGCTGTATGCTGGTGCAAATGAAGGCTCCAACCAGCAGTAAAAACAGACAGATGTGCTGGTGGTTGAGGAACATTTGTAGGTAGCACCACAGAAATTACTGTAGAGAGTATCCTAAGTTATCACTACCAAGACTGCTGTAATCAAAAGCAACCCAAACTCCTATTAAGTCTTGCCCATCATTGAAGTTTTTAACTGCAGCTATGTTGAGTTTGAAGTCTCAGTCTTCAAATAAGATTTTAGGATCTTTGGAGCCCATAAGATCTTTTTCTCACAGTGTTTAAGCAATCTTGAAATTTCTGTGTGACAGGCACAGAACAAGGGAAAAGGCAGGAAAGACACAAGGCAACAATGTTCTTCCATCTTCAGGACTGCCTGAAAAGGGGAGATGACAACATGTATGCTGGAGGAAGCCTACATCATGGAAGGGTAGACTACAGGAGGGAGCAAACATGTACAGGTGCGTATTTCAGTAGTCCTTCTGCTTCCAGAACACCTTGTTAGAACCATTACTTTAAAATTAGGAAAAGATTTGCAATTACAATGTGTCTGTCCATGAAAGAACATTACAAAGAGGTTGTTATGAATACCTTCAATATCCTCGACATCTTCTAATTCAAATTCCTGCAACAGATCTGCGAAATATAGGACAGATGCCTTATTAAATACTCCTAAGATTATGAAGCTAAACCTAGAACCACTTAAGGCAAATATTACCTGATTTCTGCTGCCTGTTTTTAGGAGGAGTTTCATTCATTTCCAAAGCAGAGATGGGAGTCGTCAGCTATGAAAGACAATTCAATGATGAAACACCAAATTCAAAGCAACTACATACTATTTAATGAGCAGAATAACTAGTCAGTCTGACACAAACAAATACTTACCTGTGAACTGCTGGGTTTCTCCAAAAAGCCTGGAAGTGAAAAATGTTTTGGGAAATGTTACTTTATTTAATTGTGGGTACCTTTTACTCCATTCAACATCAGTAGTTTCTACAACTAAGTATTAGTCACAAGCATTATTTCAGCAAGAGTACAATACTGAACATTCCATTTACCTCATCATGCAGCTTGTCTCTTAGTACACAAGAAAAGAACAATGCATACTTCCCACTATGCACCTTGGATTTAAAAAAACATTTATCACAGAACTAGGACAATTTAGGTGAAGCAATAAGGTGATGCTTGTTAACAGAACAAGATTAGAATATTTAGTCCTTTTCAGGAGCTGAATGCTGCTTTCTAAGAGGACTATTTCAGAAGCCAAAGCTGGTCTACTGTAATGAATGACCATAAAACAGCATTATGACTGTGATTATTCTACAAGTGCTTAATATTGAGAAGCAGTTTCCTTTCCATTGATGGGACTAAGAAAGCATGGGTGCAGACATGGAAACCTCATATACGTCTAACAAGGTGAAATCAAGGCAGTGTTCATCAGATTGTTGTGGTTTAGCTTACAGGGCAACAATAGAAACAAATGTTGTTTGGTTTTAATCTACATTTATAGCATGTTCCAAATATTTTTTTAAAATTTTGTCCAACATTTAATCGTTTCCCAACCCACACAATCTACTGTCCCACCTAAATTTCTCAAATCTCCTGCTTTAGTCATCTTACAGTTTGAGTCCTCTCACTAGATAAGTATATGAAAGAATATTTAGAATTATTAAGAATGTCTCCTTGGCAAAAATTTTATATTCAAATGATTTTTTTTATATTTTATATTAAAAAAACCCCCAAACTAACATTAAAAAACAAACAGTATTCAATTTCAGTAAACCTGGTGGTCCAGCAGTATGGAAAGACCTTAGAAAGATTACCATAACCACCTTTTACCCTCTCTTCAAACTGATGCTAAACTTGTCTTAGCAGAATTCTTGTCTAAGCAGAATTCTGTGACAAACAGTTAACTACATTTGAAGCTCCTGGAAGCTTGTGAAGTTTTGCTCAAGATGCTCAAGTGTCACAAACTACTGGCAGAAATCCTTGGCAAAAACCCCTGTACTTGCAGTCCTACTGTAGCTCCTAGGCAAACCACAACATAAAGCTATCAAAATGCTATCAAAGGTTAAGCTAGGGGGGACAAAAATGCTAAGCCAGATCATAGCTGTCTTCCACTGCACTATCATCCAAGAGTATCAAATGTTGAGAAAGGTCAGTCCTAAAATATATACACTGTCATCACTATGAAACAAAAACCAGAATCAAAAAAACCCAGATACTCGTCTGAAGAACAGCTATAATGTCAAGAACTTCCTTTACAAAATGGCCAGCAAGTGCTGTGATTACTGGCAATAATTAACAAACAGTAAGCACTTCATTAGTATGGTTTGCACTCACACCATGACAGCATTTCTAAGCCAGACACTGACAAAAATTTACTTTAGCCTACAAATGCTTACAGACAAACATTAGCCCACCAGGAAGTTACCATTGTCACTTTCCCCTGAAACAATCTGGGAGCACGCTCCATGTCTCTCTGCAGCTGGGAGCAGCACATCACATGGTATTTTTCTTGGACTTCCAGAATCTGCCTGTGTAACCTAAAACATATGAATGAGAATTGGTACAAATGCATTTTCAACTCATTTCTATACAATAAGCTCCTGCTAAACCAATTTGTGTAGCATGGTATCAAGTATATTAGAGATGCAAAAACGTTTTTTAAGGCCCTTGGCAAGAATGCATCAAGACACAGTATATTGGAAAATCACAGCAGTTTTGATTGTTTTCAGATCTTGGGCAAAAACCTCACACCACTCTTCTGGCACCCTGACAAACCTTGACAAACTGGACAACTACATACAAGAATTAACACGGTAACTCAAGATACAGGTTGTGAACCAACAGCTGCAGGTCTGCAGTGGTCCAACATTTGTCCTGAACTTGTATGTGACATTCAAGTTGGTACTGACACTCCCTAGATATATGTCCTGCAGTGGTGAACGAACACAGTACTGCTCACAATTTCAAGAGCCATATGAGTTGAACAAAGATTAGCAAGGCAGAGCTTACAACTACCTTAAAACTAACAACATTTTAGCCTTGTATTTTTAAGAAGGGGATGGGAAGAGTTTGTTTTTTCTCAGAAGAAGAACCAGAGGGACTTAGCTACAGACCCGGCTCATTGCCACAGACAGAAAGAATGAAAAAGGCAAACAAGGCCAGCATGTGTAGTGTCTCCGTTGAACAAGACTTTAAAGAGGCCCAGAGTACACCTACAAAAGGTAGAGAGGATCTGTTCAGAAGCAGGTAACCATCTCTGTTGTAGACCCCAAGGGCAGTGGCTGACCAGGACAGCAGACTAGGGCTGTATGGTGAAAAAGCAACAATCCTGCCAGCCTCGGTGAAAAGGTCAGAATATTTCAAGCAGCAAGGAGCTTCATCGTTTCAGTTCTATACTAGAAACCAAACTCAAAGGCCAACTGCTGAGACCCAAGCCCTTAGCTTGACCTAACTTCATGCCAATCCTAACTGAGCAGCTGGCCTAGAGCAGAAGTATTTCAAGGGCCCCCAGTTACAAACATATGGCAAAAGGAAGGAAAGAGGAAATCAACAGTAGGGTCCAAATCAAAAGCAAGCTCCCAAGTGATTCTGGATCTTACTCCTACTCCCTACAGTGGAAACCCTTGAGTCCTTCACAGAAAGTACCTCGGAATCCCAGGGAGATTCAGCATCTTCCTCTTGCTCTGCTCCCACTGTTGGAAGGACATCTACAAATAAGGTAAGAAGTGAGATGCTTGAGTGTTTGTACTTTACTCTGCTTTCTCCCATCAGTCAAGGGCTGCATCCAAAGATGCAGGTTCTATTGATGAGGACAAACTAAGAAGCAAGTTATATTCAAGGGTTTCTTCCCACCCAGACATATCATGTTATCTCCTTTACATTTCCAGCTCCTTTTGCTTCCTTTCCATCAGAAGATGGCTATGCACCACAGCTGACAAAGCTACAGGCAATATCCAACACGCTTGGGTAACATTCAGGAAGATACTCCAGTATCCTGCAGTTCTGCTGTATACAGAGTTAAGGTCTCTCCAGGCCACAGCTCCAAAATTTGGCATTTACTATCACTTTCCACTGTACAGGGGGTACCATAGAAACACTATCCAAAACCTCCTCACAGTAACATCCAAAAAGTCACCAAGAAACAAGGCTCCTTTTGTTGTGCTACTAGAAAAGACCTTTCCTGACAAAGTTGTTACCTGGCCCCTTCCCAGAAGCTAGACACCTAAGCATTGCCATTTAAAAATAGAGGCTCACACCTCAAACACTTAACCCAAACACACAAAAGCTATTTCTGTCTCGGAGGGGTTAAAATTCAAACTTCTTCTCTACCAGATGATTTTAAGGTTCAGTCTCAGGGGGTTCCTAGCCAGATTATACTATCGTATTTCTATTTTAAGCTACCCCATTAGGAAAAACCGATTCAGGATTAAATTGTGTGGATGCATAAATGTAAAGAAGTGGGGAGGAGCTGGACGCCAGTGAGGGCACCCACCCCAGAAGCGGCAACTGCCAATTTCAACCTGAACTCTCACTACTTACACTGTGCCAAATGCATACTTAGGGTAAAACACTGATAGACAGATGAGCAGGTATAGGCACAACATTAGAGTACAGTAGGCTCTGCTAGGCAGGCCCCCTGAGCACCATCTGAGCATGCTCTGGTAACACCTACTAGAACAAGCTACTCTCTGGAGACAGACAATGGAAATGGTGCTTTCCCTTCCTAGTGGCAGACCTCAAGTAAGTACCAAAGCGTTCCACTCTGATTAGGCTGGTAATGTTTTCAAGTACACACGTGGTGCTGGCTGGAGAGACCTTCTACATTTTAAAACTGGACAAGGTGAGGCACTGGAACAGCTTTCTCTCAGCTTGACTCAAATCCTTCCCTGGCTTCAGCCAAGAGCAATCACAGCCTTTCAATGTGACAGTACTCATCATAAAAGGGAACACCATTGTTACTCAAGACATTCTAATCCTCCTTCTCTTTTTCATCTGTGGATTTTGTTCAGATTACTTCAGGAAGAACACACCAACAAATCAAGAATAGCACTTGCTTTGTATTGCATTGCTTGGTATACAATGCTACCATTTCAGTTCTTTAAGAATGAACAAAAAGTAACACAATCTGCTTTCCTTCTCTGCCAATGCCCACTAGGACTCACAGGCAAGAGAAAATTTTGCTGTCACAGGAGTCAATCACCATTTCAGTTCGTTTTCTATGCATTAATATTTGTACAGGAAGAACGTGGATCAGGATTTACTAAGTCATTTCTCTCACCAGAGTTGTCTTTTGAAGCTTTGTGGACTTCATGCCTATCATTACCAACAGAATTTTTCACATCCTCAACAACTGTAGTTTGTAGCTTTTTGCCAGAGCCTTCCTTCTCCTCTTCTTTGTGTTCAGATGATTCTTCCTAAAAGAGATCAACCAAAACTGTTGAAAAGAACAGTAACAAGCATCATCTTTGCTGTTCCTCCATAAGCAATTCCTCATGTCAGTCTAACTCTAGCTTCATTTAACTTACAACATTCCAGAGCATATTTCTTTTTTTCCCTCTACTTTTATACAAGGAAAATCATTAGCTTCCTGCTCTCAATCTTATGCAAATTTCTTTTTGTTTCCTCACTTTCAGCTATCACGCCATGAATTTTCCTAAACAGTAGTAAAACTTCACAGATATAAACTGTAACACAGAACTGAGAAAAATCTAACAGATTCCAGGAGTCTACTGCCTATTCTTTTTCCATATTATAGCAAAGAAACTGTTTTGACTCTAAGACACTAACACCACAAATGGATGATCAAAGATGGATATATGTGAAAAATAAGTATTAAGAGAAATCCAGTTTACCATGTGTTTCTTACCTATCTGACGCTTAGAAAATATCCTTGTGATTGAATCATCCCTATATACTTACTTTGGTGCTTGAATGGAATGTTGGTCTCAAATTTTCCTCTTGCTTATTTAACTGCAAATTTTCACTTTCTTCTTTCAGTGGTTTACAGACTTTATCATCTACTCCTTCATATTCCTCCTCTTCAGTATCTTCACCATCCACATGTTCAAATGTGACAGAGGCTGGTCTTTTTCTTTCAGGTCCTGGCGTTTTTTCTGCTAACCAAGAATTACTGCCACTTTCAAAGCCATCACTGAAGTTTGACTTTTTCTCCTTAAGACCACAACTATCTAAAAGAGGCTGAGGTATCTCTTTTTTCCAGTCTGTCATTTCAGAGTCCACAAAACAGGACTCAGCATTTCTGTGAAACTTCTCCTCAATCATGCTTTTCCTGTTCCAGCTTTCTTGTGTATCTTGCAGATTATTCAGATTTTGAAAGACAGCTTGTTTTGGTACTGATTTGCAAGTTATTTCATTATTCATGATCTTTGGAGACACTGCCATTTTATTTTCTTGAAACCTTTCACAAGACCCAGCTATGAAAGACACAGGAGTACCAACAGATTCCTCCACCTTTTCATCATGTTCTTTACTTATTTCATTATCATCACAGACATCTCCAGCTCTCCACCGAGCATCCCCTTCACGCTTAGCTTTACCGAAATACTCTAATTTCTGATTAATTTCCCCTTTAGGTTCTGTTTTCTCCTCTTCCAGTATTTCATTAGACTGAGTTTCTTCATCTTCCAGCTCTTCCTCTTCCTTTTCATCTTCAGTAAATTCTTCATCCTCCTCCTCCTCTTCCTCCTCATAATCTTCATCACCATCTCCACTGTCATTTTCATCCTCTTCCTCTTCCTCCTCCTCCTCCTCGTCCAATTCTTCTTCATCCAGGTTGCTTGCAGCTGAGACATCTTGATTAAACAATTCTTCACTGTCTCCTTTGTTCACATTTGCACCGGATGGGATTCTTTCTTTGAGACTTTTCTTTGGTGACTTAGGACTTTCAATTATAGAACCATCACCATCATCTAAAAGCATAAAAAAAAGGAAAACGCATGTGAACAGAAGGAATTATGTAAACAGCAACAGGCATGTTATCATATTAATGTACAAGAGAGGAGCCATTTGGGAATGTCTGGAAATGGAGAGAGATGAGGTTAGGCAGGATGGAGGATGAACTTGATGAAGGAAAAAGGCTTAAGAGGGGATTAATATCTTCATTTTAATGACTTTTTTAATTCTGAATTAGTAAGTGCTGTGTTTTCAAAACACTACTTTTCTCATTTACTATCATTAAAAAAAACCCCAAACCAACCAAAAAAATCTAATTAGCAAGTCTACTTTATATATCAGTGTATCACGCAAACTTTTGCAAATAACTTACTGCTTTTCCTGAACTGCTGTGAAGCATTCATTAACAGTGTCAGGTTTGGCTTCTGCAGCTTCTGTAAATAAAGATTTATTTAAGATTTTTTTTTAAACAGTAACAACAACAAATCCTTTGTTCACATCAAATCTTGAACAGTAAATATAACCAGACTGTCCTTATGATAGTGCTGACTCCATCCTATACTTCTAATTACACAGACACTCCTCTCATATCCAATTCAGTAAGTACTTCACACTGTGCAGGCACCCTTCTGCAAACTGTTTTCAAAAATATTTACGTGCATAACAGTTCTAAAAATCTGTTTCTAGTATTTGTAATGTTTAAGTAAAATTTAATTATATTTAAAACTGCATTTTCAGGATGCTTACTTGTAAATGTGCACAAGGTAAGTAACTATTAAGATCCCCATACTTAATGCATACATTAGTCCCTGCAAGTACACATAAAAAATATCCCTAAATTTCAAAATCATGGCAGAAAAATGTATCATTTCTATTTAAATCAGTGCAAGAAAATTAAATCAAGTTAAAACTAAACATGCTTGCATCTCCAGCATTACAGAGTGAGCTGAACTATCACACTGAAGTTCCACATCACTGCCAGTGCAACAGAATTGATGCTCCAGACATCACTCAGAAATTGATATTCCTACAGATCATTAGTAAAAACAGTAGGCATGAGAGCTTGTAACCGACAAAAAGAGTACAACCTGACCATTCAAAAAAAAAAGAGGAAAAACATGCAGTGTGGAGATCACATGCAAGCACTGAATGTCATCTTATAGAAGGAAATAGATGACCCATTTGAGTAACTCATCTGTTCACTGAGCACTCTTGAGGAACCTGCTGAGGAAAGGAGAACTAGGTGATGAAGGATTTTTATAGATCTTGATAAATAAATGTCCTTTATCACTTAGGAATCTATACCCAAATTTACAGGAAACACTAACAATATTTGAAGAAGAACAGGATAGGTTATAATAGTAACTTACAACTTACAAACTTTTAAGGTCTGCAAATCTGACTCATGTGAACAAGAAAAAAATCAAACTATGTGGTTATCTTGTACCCTACTACTTCTTTGCTCCAAATTACAAATCTACTGCATACTCTGTCACAGCTACAGGTCCTCTAGGAAAATCTCACAGCAGAAGGAAGGCTGGCAGGCCAGAGATTGCTTTAAAGAGAAAACAGTATTGGCTGGAACTGCAGTTTCTTTCAGTTCCAAAGAAAATTTGCCTTCAAACCCCTTATTTTTACAGGATATTTTTCCTGTAAACGCACCATACCTTGGGGGTAAAATCAAGTTCCTCTTCCTCAGAGGTATGCCAACTGTCATCGCTCCCCTCTTTCTCAGAGCTTCTTTAAAAGCAAAGCAAAATGAGTACTGTGTCTCTCAAGTCATTCCTCAGGTAAGTGTTAAGTATTTTTAAAGTCTCACCTTATTGAGTCTCCTTGGGAGAAGTCATCTATTGCTGTTCAAACATTAACCGACATGTTGAAATTAAAGTTAGCATGCTAAATATTAACCATTTAAAAATTAAACAGTTAACATGGACAACTCTACAGATCATAATGGAATGATGCTTTGGGTAGTAAATTCAATACACAGTGGCATAAATGACTGCATTTCCAAAACAAAACTCCTTCTTCAAACAACACTGAACTGAAAAAAATAAAAAAGAAAGAAAACCAGAGCTATATCTCTTTTAGACTCTTATACCTAGAAGTTTAAAAAACATAGAAACGTGTCTAAACTAAGGAAAAAAAAAAGGCCTGACATTAATACGTTACGTTAGTAAACAATTAAGAAAATGGTGGTGGTTTAGCAAGACATTAAGTAAAAGAAATTCCAAGGTACTTGTCTTACACACAAGTACATATCACATGCAGAGATTTATTATTTTATGCAGCATTATGTAAAATATTATGCTTTATATTACACTACCCACTGCTCTACCCAGTTACAGATTATTCTGCAAAGGTAATGAAAATCAAAAAGCATAATCAAGCTCTAAAGCTCAGGTAGAAGAATCACCAACACCTCTGCACACTGCACCAAAATGGGAATTCAGCAGACAAAAGTGGCAAACTCTGGGCATGCTATAGCACACTCCAAGCTTTCATCAGTGTTACAAACGTGACTTGCACATAGGATAATAGGATAAATCTGGTCAGAAAGAACCTCAGGAAGTCTCTTAGCGTGCCTTCTCAAAGCAGGCTCAAGTTATGAGGTCAGGTAAGGCTGTTCAGGGCTTTATCCAGTCTGGTCTTAAACACCTCCAAGGATTGAGACTGTACAACATGTTTCACTGTTCCCATATCCAATCAGAAACTGTTTCATTGCCATTTATGCCTCTTATATGTCCACCTCCTTTCATGTACCACTGGGACGCACCTGGCTTTGTCTCCTCACATGTACTAGAAGCTGCTGCTAGGTCCCCTGCAAACTCACTTCTTCTCTAGGCTGAAAAAGCCTAGTTTCCTCAACCTGTCCTCAAAGGGCAAATATTCCTGTCCCGGATGAATCTGATGGCCTTCCATTGAACTTGCTCATGGCTGAAAGACCAATCTCTCTTGCACTGGAGGCTCAAATTACACCCAGAGCACTGGACACAATTCAGAGACTGCCAAGTAGAGTTGGATAATCACCTGCTCAATCTCCTGCCTATGCTGCTCTTAATACAATTCAGGACACCGTTGCCAAGGCATCCTGCTGCTGGCTCATTCTTATTTCAGGCTTTCTCAGCAAGGCATCTCTCCCGCCAGGCAGTGCCTGCATGTTTTCCAGCACAGGGCTGTTCCTTTCCATGTGCAGATTGCACTTGCCTGGCTGAATTTTGCAAGTCAGGACTGACAGTTCATTTACACAGCCTCTCAGAGTAAATGCCTCTGAATGACAGCACTGCCCTGAAGTGCACCTACTGATCCTCCCAACTTACGGCTATTTGCAAACTTGATGAGAGTGCACTCTAGCACATCGCTGGTGTACTAAAGAAACCTGAACTCTAGGAATCCAGCTTCAAGAGTGCTAGAACCTCTCAACAATGAACAGCTAAGATGAAATAAAAGGGCTCTTCAATTCCCAAACAGAAGGGGAAAACAAACACAACTTCCACAGAGTAGCTATTTCAGCATTCCTCAAGTTTTGATAACTAATACTTGTTAACTATCTTAACAACCAATCCAAGGTCTTTGGCAGAATCATTAAAGGGAAAAGAAAACAAAGGCATAGCATGCACGAAGACATCTCTTCTACTAGCATTAAACACAAAAGAGCACAGAAATTTTGTCTGTTCTAAAGACAGGCTTTATGTGGGAATTTTGATGAGTACATCTCTTGACCTGCACTGGGCTTTTGAACAATGAAATACAGTGTGCATGTCACGTAGAGAAAACCTAGAAGCTGAAACCGCCAGTGCAAGGACAAGCTAACAGTTAAAATACTAACAGAGTCTCTAATTTTTACTGTTTCCTATTGCAAACACACAATATTTAAATAATATTAATTAGCTGTACATACCACAGTTTCCTGTTAACTCAATCAGTACCAGCAATCTAACCTACCTGCTAATGTCCCAAGCTGAATAAAAATCTGTCTCCACCAGTGTGGAGCAGTCAGTTATCACTCTTGACAGGTGACTTTAGTTATATTTTCAATTAGTACAGTTGTAAGTAAAAGAGATGAGTAAGTTTTTCGAAATTTTGCTTGCGAAAGTGAATAGATTAGCTCAGTTGGGTAGAGCATGGTGCTAGTAACACCAAGTTTGTGGGTTCAATCCCTGTATGGGCCATTCACTTAAGAGCTGGACTTGATGATCTCTGTGGGTTCCTTCTAACTCCAAATAGTCTCTCATTCTGTGAATAGTAACTTTAAGCAATGATCAAGATCAGGTCACATTGTCCTTTAGAAGGCAAGAGCGAAAGTTCATGAGCTAGCTTTCAGACACAACTCTGATTACAGTAGAAATGGGACCTAGAAAAGCAGTCTCTGAGGATTGCCTGTTTCTACTTTAATTGAAGCCCATTTCCATTTCAGAGTAACAGAAGTGCTTATTTAAAAATAAAATTATTTACTATCACTAATGACACAAAGCAAACACTAAATTCAATAACAAAGAACCAATGTAAAACATGCAAACAAAAATCACACAAAGCCTGCTCTCAAATGTAGCTCATAAAACCAGTATCATCAAAATAGGGACCTCTAGGATAATAAACATCATAGATGTGTTGATATTTCTATATTGTACAACACATTTCATATTTTAAATGCTACTGTATAAAATACCTTTCCTTGATTTTCCTGCTCTTGATGTCTGGTTAGGAGATTGTTGCATTCCTATATCCATTTAGGAAAAGGCATGGAAAGGACAGATGGAACAATGACTTTAGAATAAACTGGAATTTCCAGAAACTTGGAAAACATAAGCAGTACATCAAAACAGCTACAGCAATGGGAGAACATACTGTGACTATCAGCCCATTCTACAGTTAGAAGTGCTGGAAACAACCCAACCACAATCTACAAAATTCTGCTCTCAAGGGACAGTGTCAAACAGTAACTTATTGTACTTGCTCCATGTAAAACATCCACACTTCAATATTCTGAAATACTGAAACAGATTATTAGAAATATACTCTCCTGACAACTTTGTATTTCCCTCAACTTGACTACTCCTTGTCTAGCACAGATGCAAATGAAATTCCTTCATGGTTGTACAGTGCCTTATACATACAGCACACAAAATTCCTTATTCAAAGCACCTCAAAAATCTGTATGTGCCTAGAACCAAACTTTGGAGACTATCCAGAAGCTTCAAGGAAATCTTGGCTCCCTGTACTCAGACCAGCATGCAACTTTGAGACATTACGTTATTTATACTCACTCATCTTAAGTCACAGTGTTAGCATGTTTGTTAACCCTTGCTAAAAAAGGAACCCTGCCACTTGTTGCCTTAAACCAGTTCATCTTAAAAGCTGTGTCAGTTGGTGCCTGATGCAAACTCAGGCCACTTCTATCTCAGTTTGAAGAGTCCTGCTTACATTGATTTGACCATGCTGAACTGTTCACATACAAAAGCTATGCCACCAGCCAGAACACAGACACGACAAGAGGGCAACATGCTCCCCCGGGGCTATAGAGCAGGCCACAAGTGGACAAAAATGGGTGCATTGACCGGTGTATCATGCATATGTGTCCATGTGTGTACATGGCCTGCGTGTTGTGGAACACAAGTTCAAAATATAAATTACTCTGCACCTGCTCTACCCATCCCACTTAGTAAAATTCTCTATTTTAAGGCAAAAAATCATTCTGTTATTGCAGCTGACACGAAATTTCTTCGCGATGTAACATCTGTCTCAGAGCAGAATGAAGTCCTGCTTATATTGACTTTACCACATGGAATGAATGTGGCAAAATGACTTATATCAAAAAAAGATACATACAAAGAGTTAAGAAAGGACCTCATGATGGTTTCTCATCCTTTCTACATTTCTCAGTTTTCTTAAGAGATGATACAGGACAGCTTTTACTGACCCTGGGAGATATAAATCACTGAAGCACTTATTTCTTTTCTAAGAGCTGTATGATGGAAACCCAACAGTTTCGGTAGGGACCCAGTAACACGAAAGGAACACTACATCATACAGTAAATATTCAAATAAACAAAAGACAACTTCTTAATGAGCTGAATTGCTCATTAGAGTAGAGTATTTTGAAAAATATTCAACAAGTGCAAAAGCAGCAAAAGAACAAGGACAACACTGAAGATCCCAGGAAAAATATACAGAAGAGCAACAGAAACTAAAATAATTCCAAAATGGGTTTCTCTGTTCTCTTGAAATCATTCCAACTTCTCCTCTAACAGAGGCTTCAAAGTCTGTTACTGCAGCGTAGCACAAGGACTTGCACTTCTTGTGCGCAAGCTAGAGACTGCAGAATTAACGCAGGTAAATATTCTCTATATGCTACTAACCTCTCAGAGACAGTAACAGTGTACACGATTTGGGCAAAAGCAACATTTTCCTGATTAAACCAACTGTACCAAAACCTTTCAAAAAAAAAAAAAAAAAATTCCTGCAATCTATCAAGAAACTTTCCAAGTCCCTGACTAGATCAAATCTAGTGTTCCTAAGTCAAAGGAACGAACTTTGACTCTAAATTAAATTCCTGTATCAAGGAATAGTCAGTGAGGAAAAATATCCTATATTTTGCTCATTTTTCTTGACATATTTAAAAATTGAGTAAGGAACTGCATTTAAAGGAATAATGAACTGTGTTTGAGCACTGTCCTCTGCCCATTTGCCACATAGTTCCAATGTAACACCCTTAAAAACTCAGAAAGAATAAAATCTCCCACTTGTAGGGCTTGAGATGTAAAGTACAAGACAAACTACTTCATTTATACTAAAGTATTCATTTTCTAAGATTCCTCGAGGACTCTGAGCTCATAAGCACAGACTGGATTTTTAAAACTCACTGAAGGAGTTAATTTTTTGATCACAAGGCACTTTAACTGCTTTTCTGAATCACAAGGTAATAATAATTTTTTTTAAAAAATCATAAAAATTACTGAAAGTGGAAGAAAAGCATTATTTTTATTGTAAATCAAACTATGTTTAAGCCAATACAGCATACACAGATACTGCAATGTTACTGCCAACAAAGTTACTTTTCCAACATAGTATTTGTTAAGTATGTCTCTACAACACCTACATGGAAACAGTTATAACTAATTTTGAGAAACAGGACATGCAAAAAGGACCTTAGTGTAGATGGAACTATTAATATTAAAATGAAGACATAAACTCCATGAAAATCAACAAAACACGTACCTTTCTGCTCATTTCTCTGTTGCTTCCCAACTACAGAAAGAGGAACAACTACTCAGGCAGAACCCACTGCTTTTGTAATTGGATTTTCACAATCTGAGTGGCCAGCTCTAGGTACAAGTACAGGCTTGAAAAATAAAAACATTGTTGCCTAGTTCCTTCCCTATCCCCCTTCTCTCTCTCAAGGAAAACCCATCTAGATGGGCAGTCTGACAGAAAGAAACAACCCTAAGAAGTGAACACAGAATGCAAATCAAATGCCTTCACAGCCTGACAAGCAGCACTTCCTACTATCATGGAACAAGCACATTCACTAAGCTTGTGCCACTCCACCTGATGACTCCTCTAAAACCAGCGGTGAACACAGTAAGCGCTAACAACACAAACCCACTAAAGAAAAGGCCACAGTGATTCTCCTCAAGAGCTACTCCACGGTTAAGGGCATTACCTCCTCTGTCCACAGCAGGTGCACCCAATGTAAAGCCAGCAGCTGCTGCCCGGTGCGGAGTGCCAAGTGCTGCAATGCCTCGTGCACCACCACCACCTGTAGAAGCTTCTCCTGTGTTTTCAGAGTCTGCGTATTCTGCAAGTTGTTTACTAAGACTGTATAGAGAAAGGGAGGAAATACATTTGGTAAAAAATAATCACATACTTGCATATATCATTTAATAGAAGAGTTAACAGCCACTTCCACCCTACACATATTCATAGCCATATAGATTCATATACTCATATGCACTTACTGCATGACTATTACACACTTCCATATTCACTAGACTCATGTTCACTCTACAGATGTCCTATTCAAACCTACAAAGTTATTAACTCCTGCTTGGTACCTGTCAAGTTCCACCTCTGGATAACTGCAGGACACAGACATATTTTAGAGTTTATATTGAGCAAATGTGAGCTTAGCAGTAAAACTTGAAATCTAACATAACTCTGGGTAAAAATTTTCCTCAACTTCCAAGTTAACACTAGACACTGGAATGATACAAAGCAGAAGACAAGAGGAAATGGCCACAAGTTGGGCCAGGGGAGGTTAAATTGGATATTAGGAAAAATTACTTCAGCAAAAGGATTGTCAGGCATTAGAACAGACTGACCAGTGAAGGTGTTGAGTCACCAGCCCTGGAGGTATTTGAAAGATGCTGCAGATTGGCACTTAGGGATGTGGTTTAGTGGTGGCAGTGTTAGGTTGATTCTTAGTGGCCTTTTCCAGTCTAAATGATTCTATGAAGACATCGCTGAGCACACCTTCAACACAAGTCTCAACACACCATTAAACCTTGGTGCTGTTTTCAAAAATTATCAAAAACCACACTGATAACTGACAACTTACTCTAATGATACAGTTTCAAATTTACCTAGAATATCCATGAATAACAGCATAATCCTCAGCTGTCCATCCATTAGTGTCTTTATGGGAAACATCAGCACCATACCGAATAAGTATTTTTATCAGATTAAGCTCTCCACCAGAAGCAGCAGTCATAAGTGGTGTTCTGAAAGATCCAAGAAATTATATGAAATAGATTGTTTCACACAGTCATTGTAATTATTTTTGTTTCTGTTTGCCCTCAAAAAAGTATTCCCCCCATTACTTTAAAACGAACAAAAGAAAAAGCATTTTTCATTAAGAGAAACAATAAAATGGGAGAGGGTCTCAAAACAATTAAATGTTTAATCTAAAACAAAGCTTCCACACAGACAACACTTACAAACTCTACTACTATGCAGGAGATGGCTTTCCAAATTGAGGGAATACCGCTGAGCTACTGGCAGGCTTCCTGCCAGAAAGGCCGTCACAGACCATAACATCTTGCAATCCTCAATATGGAAAGCATGGAATGAGATATGACAGCAAGCCACTGAGGCATGACCACCTTTCACAAGTCACACAGAAGTAACTGCTTCTGTGTGGCTCCTTGTTTTGTGTCTTTTCAGACCTCATTCTCATGGCTCTCTCAAGCCAACCTGAAGAATATTAAAGAGACCCATGTAAAGTTTTGACAGCCCCTCACCTTTCACATTGATCTCGAGCATGCACATCAGCTCCTTTTTTAAGGAGAAACTCCATTATTTCTTCATTATGTTCGGAGACAGCAAGAATAAGAGGGGTATAACCCTCCTGAAAGGGCAGATAAAGTTAAAAATCAAAGTAAAAAAAAAACCTTCAAGAAAAATATGAACACAACTTCTGGAAAGCACTTCATTAACAAATATAAAAATTTACCTTATTTTGGGCATCAATATTGGCATTATGCTCAAGTAACAGCTCTGCTATAGTGGTATTACCACATGACAGGACAGCCAGGTGAAGGGCACTGTTGCCATCAGCATCTGCCAGATTTGGGTCAGCACCATGTTCTAGCAGAATAGCCACACATTCTTCTTGCTGGCACTGTACTGCCTGGGAACAACACATAAAAAAACTACCAGCATTTATGTTTCACTTTGTTGCAATTCCTCCGACTTCCCAATACTGGGAATGAAGAGCACCGTCAAGGTTAGCTAACTTATGCCAATTCCACACCAATCACAATATGCATGTTTTTACAAAAGTCTACATAAAGAATACTGAAAAATACATCATTTAGTTCAAAATCAGTAAGCCTCACTTGCAAGAACATACCATAGTCCACGTACCTTCATCAGTGGCGATCTGTTATCACTGTCAAAAAGATTTAGCTTACACTTGTTTTCTACTAGATACGTAACTACATCCACATGGCCGTTTGCACAAGCAAGATGCAGAGCTGTCCTAAAAATTAAATAAATTGAATTAGCACGGACAGGGATAATTTCAGGCTTTTTTTGATAAACAGAAACGGCCACAAGCTTCACTTTGCAAATCACAAGCTTAAGAACTCACTCCATTACGAGTACCACTAGCTGCACACCAAATGCTTGGGACTTGCTAGCAAAAACCCTCCACAGCATCTGCTTAGTAAGGGGACATTTCCTCCACCATAGACCTGAATTTGCAGAGACTCCTGTGCCCAGGTGTTGGATATTGCCCTCAGTGGGACTACACACTTGGCACAGCAACAGAGACCAAAGCTAGGGAATCTGAGGACTATGGCAAGTAAACTTCTAAGTTCTTCTTTGATCATTCATGGGCCAGAAGTGTATTGGAGATGTAGGAGATGGGTTTCACTGCAAGAATATTAGAGTTTCCCTGCACTTTGAGAACTTCTCCTTTTTCTCTAGCTTTTTTACTATTGAAGCAAAACCAAGAACACACTTGCACCGAAGTGCCTCTAATAACATGTAGCAAACCAGAGAGCAGAACACTCTGGCTACAGGAAATTAGCTTTTGACTTTCCTGTAGTGTTAAACTATCACAGTCATAAAAAACTTACCACAGAGGAAGTCCTCTCCAAGGAGGCAATACTGTGTTTCCACAATATATAACCAGCACAGGAAAACTGAACTTTTTTTTTCAATTTAAAGCCTTGCCAGAAAAAAAAAAGGTTTGTCCTTCAAACCACAGACCCTCTTAGGTCTGATGTCAATTAACCAGTCTACTTGTCTACACAAAGACACAATCATCAAGGAAATCTTTGCATGTGTTTCCTCCCTTGAAGGTGACACAACAAGAAGTCTGCAGTTCCCCAAGAACCAAGGGGAACATCAGCACTAGTTTTGAACCATATCACTGTAGGTAGGTCCTCTGTATTTAGAGAAGTTCAGCTAACCTTCAAAATATTTTAGTACCTTGCTGAGAGACCAAGGTGCAACAGCTCCCTGGCTGGGTGGGAACAGAGAGGGGAAGGTACACAAATGTGGCATATGATGCAGGAACTCAGCAATTTGTAACGCAGATACTCCTTGTTAGATGGCAGCTGATGGGGCCCCCTCCACAGACTCCAGGATGAGGACAAAAAAACCACACAAGACTTCAAAGAACTTGGGATGTATTGCTACAGACAGGGAAGAGACAGAAGCATCAAGGGAGACCTATTTCTAAAGAAATAACTGAGATTACCTGAAAGCTAACCAGGACTGGTTATGAAGGAGTCAATGACCATCTAAAAGCTGCTATTAACAAGCACTGGGAAATGTGACAAACCTGAAGTCACTAACTATGGGCTCATCACTGCCATCCTCAGCCAATCCTCTCAACCTGCCTAGTGGAAAGGAGATGGCTCTGCTTGGAGCAAGGCCTGCTGACCTCCACAGAAGATCCACTTCAGGGAACAGGCTGGCAGAGAACATCACAGTGTTCGTAGCTGCCTGTCCCCACAAGAGACCTCCAATAACACCAAAGCTGTTCTGCCACCAGCCCTAGGGACCCTGCTTCTCCTGCTGCTGCTGCAGTTGTACACTGATCACCCATGGGGTGGAAGAGACCTGCTGATGTCTGAGTAGCTGCAAAACAACCCAACCAGGAGGCCTCAGGGGAACAGCAACTTGACGGCACACACTTTCAAAGACACTTAGCCAAAAATCCAGCAGCTACAAGCTAAGCAATGTAAAGCTCTATGAGTTCACTCTGACAAGCAGCTGACCGGGTAAATCTCTCTTAGTGATTAGCTCTGACCAAGGATTCATGACTAGCTGGTATCATACCTACATGTGCTTTCAACTCTGTGCCAAGTTTTGTCCACCTTTTCCAGCAAGGCTGAAGGCTTCCCTAGACCATGTCTGAAAAGCCGTCTCTCTCCTGACTGATGCTGTTCCATACACATTTTTTGAAAATCCTATGGGCTACAGGACCCACTTTATGGAAGGAGCCTGCAGGTGTGAGAACGTGCCACATCCCTGGTGTAGTATTTTGGTTTTGGAAATCCCAAGAAGCAGAACTGAGACATTCATACAAACAGTGCACACATTTTGGCCTTTACTTCATAGGTTTCCTATTCACTTCTACTTCCAGTCATGTCTTTCAGTCTCTGGAGGACATGATGAAGCTCTGAAACACAACTGCATCTGACAGTCATTCAACCCACACATCACACCCACAAGCACTAAGAGGGCATAAGTGGCCCTGTAACCCTCAAGGCTGGTACAGCATACACCAGCTGCAGCAATCAGGCAGACTGTGTCCACAGGATCCCTGTCAGGTAAGCTTTCCAGCACTGCGCATTGTCATGCAAAAATCCCTGCAATGGTCTAGAACTTACACTGTCTTGTCTCTTGCAACATTTGTTTTGGGTTTTGTTTTTTCACAGTGTGCTACTTTATTTCCCCAGTTATAACCCTGATAATAGCTTGACACACAGAAGGAGACCTTGCTGGAGGAAACAAAGACTTCCAGACAACACATTAAAATACAAAAATTAGCTAAATTATATACCAGGCCTGCTAAGATTTGATGACTGTTTCCATAAATGTCATTGGGCACTTTGACTCATGCAAATGGAGCAGGCACAAAATGCAGCCTGTTCACCTTAAACTGCATCCCCTATCTCCAGATGCATAATCAAATACTAACTGCCAACACTCGGGCACATAATCCTAAATACTAAAGTAACGCTTACTGTGCTCTTCCTTGCTTCTCCTACAAATCTAGGTGGTTTTAGGGCAATAAAACTAGATGAGTTTTATTGCTGCCAGAAGTCCAGCCTTCCAGACAGCCAGCCTAGGAAGCTGAGCTGCTCTGCTAAAACCAGCATCTCTTCAGACTATCACAAAGGATTTGACTCTAGCCTTTTCAGAACAGGTGATTCCCTTAAGCTTATGACAGATCACTAGGAACTATGCTGCAGCCCAGGGCTTCTCCTTAAGGTAGAACTGTTAAGTGCTTGCTGTGCTTGACTCAAAACCCCACACAACGGCACCTGCCAGAAGCAACAGCTTCTCCTGCAAGTCACTGACCAGATCTTCCAGCCCAAGATACTGATTAGCTGTACCAAAACCTCAGAGCAAAAAGCTGCCACCTAAAACCACACTGTGGCTTAGGCTGCCACATCACACCCACAAAAGGCAACTATGCATGCAGCATCAATAAACAGCATGTTTATTCTGAGTTATAAATCCTTCCCAACTGCAGTCTCCACCTTTCTTTAAGTTGCTCCCAGCTGAGACAGCGCATCCTTCGGGCTCAACTACTGAACCTGCACGCTGAGCCCTCAGAGGTACACAGAGATAGGTGCGATTACACTCAGACTTCAAACCCTGGCTGGAGAATGGCCATGAGGCTCCTCTTGCATCTCCCGTTTGCCAGGCTAAGCGCTCGCCTCCACTCCTGCGCGCCAGGGCAAGGACATACGACTCCGGGAATGAGGGCACTGAGGAGGCCGGGTCAAAAACGGTAAGGCGACAGTCGGCCGAATTCGAGGGGTTTTTGGCAGCACAAGCCTGCTTCCCACAGCCAGCCAAGGGCTGCGCTCGGCTGCGGCGCCCGCCCTCCCGCTCCTCACAGCGATGCTGCCGGTCCGCTCCTGCGCCGGGGAGCTCCCGGGGGCTGCTACAGCTGCACCTGCGGCTCTCGAGACCGCCCCGCGGCTCCCGCCCTTACCGCTCCGCCTTGTCCCGACCGTCGATGCCGTATTTCCTTAGTCCCTGCCGCACCTGGGCCAGGTCGCCGCTGGCGGCCGCGCGGTGTAGCTTGCCCAGGTCCTTCTGCCGAAGCTCGTAGGCACCGGCGGGGCAGGGAAGGGAGGCGCTGCCGGGCGGCGGCTGCCCCTTCCTCTTCCTCCCGAACCCGAAGATTCTCTTCATCCCGCGGCAGGGACGCAGGCACAGTCCCGTCTAAGGAGAGCAACGGCGGGAAGCACGCGGCGGGCTGTATCGTGCCTCAAGGAGGGACGGGGGAAGGGAGCTCCCGGCAGCGACCTCGACTCGATGCGGCTGCTGCGGAGCGAGCCTCGGGCGCGGCGGGAGCCCCGGGACAGACACAACACCCACCGCCCCCAACAGCTCCGACCCAACGCACAACGAGCCCCGCGCAGGCGCGGGGCGGGCACAGGCGCGGGCGGGCCCGCGCAGGCGCGGCCGCGGGAGGCGGGGAGTTCTCCGATGGAATTCATGTCCCAGGGCACTTAGTGCTGTGTGGGTGCTGCTGTGAGGCTTGGGTGAACGGGTGACAAGAACAGACAGCAGGGATTAATACAAGAGGAAAGGGGATGAAGTGGGGCTTCAGGCATCATCTAGTTACGTGCCTGACCAGATGCTGAGGAATACGTGTGGTCCCAAGTAGCTGGGATCGCAAGCTGCCGATTGAGATGCAGGTTGAGCCTTGGGTGGGAGCCCGAGACAAGAAGCCGTGACCTGCCAGCCTTCGGGAGTTCAAATGGCGCGAAGATGAATAGACTGTGAGGAGCCTGGATTTGCCGACTTTTTGGATAACAAAGGGGATGAGGACCGGTGACGCCGGCGAAGTCGTTGGACTTGGAGAGTGGGACGGGAGCCGAAGACTCGGGCGGAAGAGCGAGACTGGCTTGCGGCGCGACTGTGAGGCTGTAGAAGCCGAGGGGTTCTTTACGTAGGTGCCCTCCTTAGAGGCACCAGCTCGAGCCGTTTCTGTGTTACTGCACAGGAATAAATTGCTTTATGGAACGAGATACCTGAGACTCTGCTATGGGAAACTGGGGTCGAACCGGTAAGGAAACCTGGTCTGACTGTGTGAGAGTGGGGGGTGTGGGGAGATGTGTCAAGCGAGGCGCCCCTCAGTTCACTGGAGCCGCCCGCCGTGAAGGGGCTGCGCTTCCAGCAGTGAAAGCCTTTGGCCCTGGGTGTGTGACTGTCAGACAGTTTTGTGAATGGTCAGACTGGGAAGTTTCCGTAACACCGATGACAGACTCAGAAAGTTGCTTTCTGGTAGATGGGGCTAAGTTGGCACCGACACAGAGGAATACAAACATACATGCGGGCGGACTGTATGAAAACGTAGTCCAGAAAGCAAAATATTTGGTATCGGTAAGTTTGGAATCATTCTCAATATTATACTGCTACAGTGATGCCACTGGGTAGTTCAGATACCATATAATTTGGGGGCGATGCCATGGTACAGGATACCCTAAGGTATTTGGCTAATGGAACACCTTGCTAGAACACTTTTTCCTGTCTTTAGAAACTACTTTTTGCATATGAATTTCTGAAAAACAGATGGTAAATAAAACCTAATTCAAACAGAGGAATGCATTTCACTATGATTAGCACTGAAAATACTTATTGCAATGGGACAGGAATATAGTGCCACTTTTTAGGGAAGTGATTTAGCCCTTTGAAATATTTTCTTTTCCTTCATCACTAAGAATGGTACCTATATTAAAATCTTATTTTCCTTTCCAGAATGAATCTTCACAGCTTTATCAAATATTTTTGCTGCTGGCAATATTCTCTTGTACCGAGGTGACTGATGTACAGTCACTTTCATTAGTTGATTCTCAGTATATTAGCAGTGTTCTGTTTTTTCAGACCTGATCTCTAGAAGGAAGAGTCAAAATAATAATAACAATAATTCTAAAAAGATGGAAAAATACTTTTTCGCTGAAACCACAGCTAAGTAGGTTCAGGTTGCAAACCCTAAATTTCTATGAATATTAGGAAATTACTATGAGTAACCATTTTGAGAGTATCTCTGTAGCCAGTCTGACCATTTAATGGAAAAATGGAGAGCAAAATGCAATTTTTAACTGGATATATTTGTTTTCTTCCAGTCATCTTAGAAGAAGGGCAAGTTTTTATTTACAAGATGGCAATGTGGAGTAAACACGAGTCATCGCTATGCTCTTCAGGAGGAAGTATTTAACCTCAACTTCTTTTTCAAGTGGACACACGCTTAGCCACACAGTTTTGTTTTTACAGGTTACTCCACAGTTAAGACCCAGAGACCCTAACTCCATGTCAAATATTTCAGAATGGTATCAATAAAAACCCCTGGGATTACAGTGTCAGCTTTAGTTGGTGGTGACTTTGATAGCTGAATGGGCTAAAATTTGGTTTCATGCTTTTAAAGATAAGGGGATGCTGATGGGGTCATAGAGTCATATGGGTACAACAGGAACTGTTCATTCATTATTAGCCTAAAAAGATGCAAACTAAATAGCTAGACTCTGTCACTAAACCAGCTGTCAGCTGTTTGTATTGATCTTTGTTCATACTATTTCTTTAATTGTGTTGGCTCAGGGTGCTGCTGAAGATATCAAAGTGTTTGGTTTTAGTTTTGATCCATTTGTATTTTAAATTTTATTTTTATAGTTCCTTTTTGGATTTAGGTTTGGGGTTTTTTTTTACTTTTGGTATTTCCTATTCTGTTGCTTTTTCTGTTCGGTGTTCTCTGCTTATCTGTCGTTTTCTCCATATCATCTAATAACAGCTGTTTCTTTTCCTGTGTGCATGAAATGTTTCATTCCTGTTCCCGAATTCTTGTTTCATTACAAGAATTGTGTACCACAAGAAGATTTCCAGATAGGGCTTAAGTGTGACTTAAGTGTTGCATAAGCACTGGTATTTGGGTTAGTCTACTAAAGGTACACCTTTCCTTCAACATGATTCACTGTAGCTGGATAATTTAGCTCACAATCTATGTACAGCTGAGGTATTAAAATGGCAGTCTGAAATTCCCCCTTGCCAATATGGCTAATTCCCCTATTAGAGCACCTGCTGTATTTTGTCTACCAGGAAGGAAAAGTGTCAGTAAAGACCTGGGCTGATAATATGCTGCTAAGTATCTGGTTTAGTACACCTGCTTTGCAACTGCTGTATTTATACGAGTGGTACAACTTAGAAAAGCTGTCTGGGAGGATTGCAAGTCTTGGCAGTGCCGACTCTGAGGCTTTGAAGGGGATGGGTTAGTTAACACACGTCCTGCAGACAGTGACTTCAGCAGCTTTTGCTCTAAGCAGAGAGCTGCAGCTGTGGGGTTGCTTCTGGTGTGCCGCTTCTGGAGCCTCCTACAGTCACTGGATATGCTGAGTCAAGTGGGGGCAGTTTTACTTGCTCCCAGTCCAGCCTGACACACCATATCCCATGCACACAGTAGGATTAACAGCTAGCTTTCCATTCAAAATGTAGAAGGGATTTCTTTTGGCTTCCTCTAAGTGATGAACAAGAAATGTTATTTTCTTTTCAATACAGTAAAAGCTTTACTGTATGAGATTGGCTCAGTTGGTCAGACAATGGTGCTAATAACACTAAGGTTATGGGTTCAGTCCCTGTATGGGTCGTTCACTTAAGAGTTGGACTTGATGATCCATCCTTGTGGGTCCCCTCCAACTCAGAATATTCCATGATACTGTGATTCAGAAGAGGCTTACTAGCATATTCGGAACCACACAAATTCACTGGCTGACACTTTTTGGGCTACCAATATACAGTTGTCATGGAAATGAACTCTGTTATTGTGGAGTCAGGTAGGTCACAATTGGATTTTTTAGGTTTGGTTACAGTTTAGTCGAGAAAAAAGCAAAATAAGACCTTTGTGTTCCTTCTTTTTATTAAACTACTTGGAAATTATAAATCACAAGAAAGCGAGAAATGTCTGCTGACAGTAGGACTGCAATGCATTGAGAACTTACTTCAGTTCCCAAATGTTGTGGCTTAACCCCAGACATGAACTGAGGTACTACACAGCTGCGTGACCACTACCCCCTGCACACACATCACCAACCCCCCTGCCCCAGTGGGACAGGGAGAAAAATTAGAAAAAAGTAACAAAAAACCCCAGACTTCAGACTTATCTGAACCCAGAACCCTGGGTTCAGATACGAACAGTTTAATAATTGATACAAACAAAAAAATAAGAATTGTAAGTTTTAAAAAAGGAAAAATAAAACCCATAAGAAACAAGTGATTCACAATACAGTTGCTCACCACCCACTGATTGATGCCCATCCTGTCTGACTAACTTGACCCACATTCTATGGTGTGGAATATCCCATTGGCCAGTTTTCATAAGCTGTCTCAGCTATGTCTCCTCCCAGCTTTTTGTGCAGCTTCCCACTGGCAGAGCATGAGACATTGAAAACTCTCCGATTTCTGCTAAGCACTGATCAGCAACAGCCAAAACATCAGTGTGTTATTGTGCTGGTTTGGGCTGTGGTAGAGTTAATTTTCTTCACAGTGACTGGTATGGGGCTGTGTTTTGGATTTGTTCTGAACACAGTGACGATAATACAGAGGTGTTTTTGCTAATGTTGAGCAGTGCTGTTGGGTCCCAAGAGTGCAGTCCTGGGCCACCTGCTCTGGGATAGCCACAAAATGTCAGGTCCTGAGAGCACAGTCCTGGACTGCCTACTCAGGCAGACGATATTTGGAATACCCCTGGGCTAAATTAAGGCAGAACAATGCCAAACAATCAAGTAGAAAGTTTTATTTATGGCAGCAATGATGGCAGAACTAATTTTTCTTTCCAATCTTATTCATTCATGAAAAGTGCTGAATGTTCAGAATCCAACTGTGTTAAGGCTGCACGTTCTTCTTCAATGGAAAGTCTATCAGTGATTCCAGTAATGGTAGTGAAATTACTTGAGCTAAAATACTTTGTAGGGTCAGACCTATGGTTGGGTTTGGTGCATCCATACTGTGAACTTAACACATCAATTGTTCTGAGTCTACGGTGCACATATCATAGCCCTGCCCAGAGGTGTGCTTGTGTACAGATAAAGTGTGAGAAACATTCTGATGGAGAGGTATGGCAGCCTTCATCCTCCCAGCAGTGAACAACTATACAAATAAGAGACTAGCAGAAAGTTAATGATGTGACATTACTCACTTTGTTGTCTGATGAAATGTTTTGTTGTGATTACAGTTTATGTTTGGATATTGATAAATTTGAGTTGGGATAGGCTTAGACATGGTTTTCAACGGACACTGAGGGAGAGAACCATGATTGTTCCCAGAAAAGTGCCCTGAAAGCTTCAGTTGGTAAATGGTTTTTCTGTGACCCTCACATATTGATGATTAGCTTTTTTTTCAAGTTAAAGCTAGTTTCAGTTTCTTGAAAGACTGAGACTTTCTGAAATAATTATGCACATGTGATGTTTCAAATCAAACCAGCATCAGACAAAAAGAAACCAGTGCTAAATCAAAATACAAATGCAAGTGATTTGCTTATATTGCATAGTCTTTGATCAAACTGCTAAGCAGCCAGATTTCATCGGCTTACACAGCATCACAGTTTACTGCTGCTTCTTACATCATTTGCCTTTACTTAAGAGTTTACAGTACTGTTGCTCATTAGCAGAGCTCTCATTCTCAATTATGTGAAGAACTCATGCAATGTACGGTTTAATTAAATTTGTTAGCTTCCAAAGGGCATTTGAGATTTACAACCCATACATTCGCTAATATATGTAACTGTGAAGGGGATCACCTGGAGAGGAGGTGGAACATTATTTTAATGCACTTTTTGCCAGCTGTACTTTGCTGTATGCGTGGAGAGCGATGCGTCAAAGTTCTAATGCCTGCCTTCATGCATTTGAGGAGATGAGGACGGGTTAGGTGGACTTCCATAGCTGTCTACTTCCCAGCAAGACCTGGGAATGGTGTTTCTTGTCGACTTCCAGGTCTCAAACGTGTCTCTAAGCATGAAAATAACACTGGAAACATTCCAAACACGTTAAGTGAAAGGACTAAAAAGAACAAAGGGAACACTTTTGTTAAAACACAGAACATG
>VXBT01012717.1:0-12500 GCA_013400235.1 Oriolus oriolus
GGAAGGAAATAAGGAAATACCAGCCACTCAGTCACTCAATTCTGGCACTCTTCTAGACATTTGGAATACCTTTGAGCATGCACTGCAAAAATCTGCCCTGGCACATGCAGAGCTCTGGACTCGGAGTGCTCACATGTGCATAGGGGGCAACAATCTCTACTTCTAAACATTTTAATGCCCAGATCAAATCTGCCTGATTTTTCTTGCTATTTCATTTTAAAGACACCCCCTCGGCAATTTGAAGCAAGGCATCTTTTATCTGAATCAAATTCCCCAGGAGTTCTGCTTCCCCCTGAACACTTGGGGGTTATAAATAGAGGGAGAATTTATACTGAGCCAGTCACACAACATTTTTGGCTGCAACAGACGTGGTATTTCATGTAGCTTCCACACATCTCGGGGATGGGGTCTCAGCAATTAATAGTTTGCAGAAATATTCTGTTATTAACAACTGTTTCTTGTTCCTGCTCTTGTAAACAGCTTAAAGCACCTGGTAAAGACAAAGTCATTGGGAATTTTTCAAAGAAATGCTATTTCTCTGGGAATATCCCTCAACTCCTGGGTAAATCGTACAGAAGAAAAAAAAAACCCAGACAGGAAGAAAATAGTTTTTATTCAGAAAACAGCCAATATCCACCTCACTCAGGCTCCTGCCTGAGACCTGGGGTAAAGCTCTATGTTAAATGTTTGCAGCTCTTACATGAAAAGCCAAGGGTGAAAGGCTCTTATAGAAGACCCCGGTGCATTTCTCCATCTCAGTGAAGATTTTATTTAGATATGAGTCACCAAAATAATTCTGTACTGAAACTCCCAGCCTTTTCCATCCATCTTTCACTGCTTTGGTAATTATGAGGTTCTAATCCCTTTGGAGTCCCTCAGGGCAAACAACTCATGCTAGAAAGCCAAGCAAGGACAAAAAATCAAACCAGCCTCTGGAAATGTTAAAAGAAATTCCCACTTTGCAATGCTTTACTACAAAACAAACAAACAAACAACCCCCTGCAGTGTTCTAAAAGAGCATTTCTCCGACTCTATTATTTGAGGTCCATAGATTTCTCATTTATTTATGTATTTTATTTATTCCCCCTCCCCAGCAATATCTGGATGTTAAAGTCTGGTATTGACCATTCCCCCCTTGCCCACTGTGATGGAGCTGAGTGGATTTTGCTGCAGTCTTTATTTCTGTTTTTAGACTTTCACTCGTACCATTCCATTGTAAACAGATAATTATTATTTCATTAGCGTTGCAATTCAGAATTAATTGGCTAATTTACACATGGATCAATTGTATAAATGTGATGTTTGTGATAGGTGCTTGATATGATTTAAAGTAATTGTTTATTTTCGGGTTTTGGCTGTATTGTATTGCAAAGTGATTTATCTCCTTATTTATCCTGTCTCAGCACTGCCTCTTCTTTTTCATTATTTTTCTAAAGAGCTACACTCTTGCTAGGCTGGAGCGTGAACCTGTGTGCTGGGATTCTGTGGTGCCCCACTGCTATGAGCTCCAAAAAGCCCTGCCTTGCAGCCTGCTGACGAGGATGTGCAGAGCACAGCAGCCCTGTTTCCCTGGCAGGAATTACCCACTGCAGCCTGTATTTCACCCAGATTCTTGTCCCATCTTTATCTGCCACCCCTGAGCGTCCCCACTGTAACCACAGGTGACAAACTTCGGGTCACCTTGGGTTTAGCTTTCTCTTTGCCATCCCAAGGAAAGGGCAGTGCAGAGTTTCCTTGTTCCTTTATTTGTCCAAGTGGGAGCTCTCCTGAAGATGTTTGCAGCATCTGGCCTTCCAGCAAATGTAGGGAAGCAGAAATCCTCCCAGACACTGCTTGATTCCATGGCTAACATTAAACACACTTCCACAGGAAAATGCTGTGGCACCTCCTTGCATCAGGGTTTAGATGTCCAGAAGGAGAAGAAAGAAAGGATGAGAAGACATTTAATGGCTTGCCCCGCATAGAAACACTCCCTCCCCGGGCAATCAAAATGAATCCTTCCACTGTGAGATTTTAGAGCTCCTGTCATGCTGTCCAGGCGTATAAACACAATTTTGTGAATGCCAGAGCTTAACTGCTGCAGAGTCTGAGCCATTCTCAGTGGCTCTCCCCTTCCTACTGCAAATCCTTTCATATTACCAGGGCCTTCTTAAAATCTGAGCTCTTCAGAAACATGGCATTTCTCTGTCAGTCTTTCAAGTGCTTCTTCTGAAATGCATGGCTGGAAACAAACAGAGGTTACCCAGGAAAGGGATTGCTGCTTTCTCATCAAAAGGAATGTCTCTGGTGGGATGTGTTTGATAAGGAGGTTTTATTCAAGACTGGAAAAACTACAAGGGAGTTGTGCTTCGAAGCCTGTCTCAGGTTTCCCCAGGCTGAGTGGATCAGAGTGGATGAGATGTGTGTGGGTTGAGAGGCATTTTGGAGCAGTTAAGGTTGTTCCCTTATTATGCCTTACAATGGCATTTTTGTGCCTTTAAATGGAAGGCTTTGTTAGTGTCTCTTTTCCAGTGTCTTCCTGGTAAGCTGAGAGTCTTCCCTGACAAATATTAGAGTCTCATAGCACTTCAAGAAAGCAGATTCTTCAATTTATGAGACTTTTATTTCTGAGGCTCGTCACAGTCCTGTGTCTGACTCACAGAGATATCATTTTTATCGGAAAAGGGGGAGAATTTCTCGGTTGTGATGTTTTTGTGAACCGAGTGCTGCTGCAAGTTCCGTGTAATTTGGAGTAAATCCACGGGGGTGATCTAAGCACAGTCTTTGTCTCACAGAGCACTACACATGTACTCTGTAGAATGTGATAAGGTGATCTGATGTCATCACAAACTCATACAACAAATCCTTTGCTTCTGTCATTTTGACTTGCCCACCGGTCTGATTTCTAGAAGGTTTCATCACCCTGGTGTTAGTCATGTGTGCACAATTTATCACTTCCACCAGCGAATTCGCTGAATGGAGGTCAGCTAAATACACCAGAGGAAATCCTTTGTGAGAAGCATCACTGGAGGGTTTGAAGGCAGAGCATGTGCTGTTCCTTAACATCTTATCCAAACATAAACTTCAGCTCATCTTTCAAAACTTGTCAGGACAGAGACACCCGAAGAAAAATGAATGAAGGTGGCTTTGCAGCTTCTATCTGAAGACCAGTGCTTTTATAGCCAGTTGTAAACTCTGAAGTGTCATGTGAAAAAATAAAAACACCCAGAAATCAAAAACAGGACTATGTAAACAACAGGACCGGTGAAATTCGAAATAAGCAGATTTCTTTGTGGCCATAAATAGGTAATTTATTAAAATCCACAAAAATTCCTGTCACCGCACCTGAAAAGTGCTGAGTATTTCCAGCTCCTGCTGACATAGAAAATTGCTGCACAGCCCTACAGTGAATGTGGCTAGAAAAAAGGTGTTCTAAGCCCCACTCAGCCTTCAGGTCTCAGATCCAAACTGTCCATTTGCAGAGAGCCAACAGAGAGCGGAGCACATCCAATGTTAGCGTGCAGGGCAGCTGGATAATGTGCTGTTTTAGGAGTTCTTAAATAATCATTGATTTCAAAAGTGTTACAGCCCATTGACTCAAAAATCAGCTGCTTATAAAGCCTCTCGTGCCCATATCACAGATCCTTGGCTATTGTGCAGGAGTTATGCTGGATGTAGGCGCTGAACATGGGCTGCATTTTGAATTTCATAGGAAGATCCTGAGATCACCCTCATTTCCCTAAGAAGGTTTGCTGTAGCTGGCGTGACAGTCTGAACCAGCTTGTTCTGAGTCAGCAGATCCCCAAAATAGCTCGCGGTTTTGCAAAATAAATGAATGATGGGGTCATTTTGTGCTTCCACAAGAGCTTCTTGGTCGAAACCTCAGTGTGCTTTGCACTTATTAATGACTCTGCCTTGCCTGCCAGTCCCCAGGGAAGGCTGCTCCTCAGGGAAGCTCCGTGTTTCAGGAATCCCAGGAAGCCAAAGTGATGCACACACCACTTTGTGAGGCTCCTTCTCCCTCTTTTGGCTGGGGCATCTCCGAGACTTCTTGCCTTCAGATATTCGGACAGTTTAAGTTCTCACATTGCTCCCACGGTGCACAGACTCTGTTCTATCAGTTCTGCAAAACAGAACAGAGAAAAGAATGGCTTGGGGCTTCTTTCTGCACAACATTTCTGTAAATTCCAGGGAAAACTTTATCCTAGACAACAAATTCGCTAATTTCTATATATATCAATATAAGTGCACAAATCCCCATTATAAAAGCAAAGTATCAGAGGCCAAGAAATGACTAGACAAATTTCAAATCATCCTTCCTTGAGCCACAGCTTTACATTTAAGTTTTTCTTTTTGTTGTTTTGTTTTTTTCTTTTACATCGCTGCATATTTTAATGATACCATTGAACATTTAGAGATATATTAGAAAGACGAGCATTATACAGAAAATATTTTTAATGCCTTTTGGCTAAACATTAGCAAGATACACCAGAAATTCATCAGTAATAAACCTGATGGAAGCAATGCTGGTGGAGAGCAGTGGAAAGATTAAATGCAGGTTGTGCAAAACTTCTGACACTCAGCTTTATCACCATCACAGCCATCATAGTTGCACACTTTTTTGGACCAGAGAAGATTCCCTTTGGAATTAAGCCACAGGGATCCAACCAGTCCAGAGTGGTGGCTTGAAACTCCTTCCTCATATGAAGATATGAAAAGCAGCCATGAAGCATTAATAAAGCACAACTAAGAGTGACTTTTTCACATCATTTTACTTTAAGAGATTTTTGGCTTGTCACTAAGGATCTGTAAATAATATCAGAAAAAAACATTAAAAGGGACTGCGTGCTGTTGAACACCTTCCTCAAGGTGGCAGATAGGGAAAATAATAATAAAATATTATGTGTGACAGAAAATGAAAAAATTCCAGCTGGGTATACGCATGAAATGCAACTTATTTATATAATACTGGGTATCTACAGAGCAATAGAGTTGTCAAAATAATAATTTTAACATAGAAACAAACATTAGCTGTTTCTCCTCAGCAGCCTGATGTGTATTCTTACCATGTGTTGTCATTCCCAGAGTGTGACATCTAAGTTATTTGTGCAATGCTGCCATGAAAAAAACTCCCTCACCACGGAACCAAACCCACCCAGATCACTGCTGCTTCAAATATTCTGGTCAGGAAAATCCTGTACAGTACACGTCACGCTGCCGTGAGAAGTTTGTTATGTACTGCTGTGCTCGAGAGCTGCAGTGGAGTGAAGAATAGGGGAAATGCTGAAAGACTCGAGGGCAAACGTGTGAATGACACCTCTGCTTTTTGTTTCTTTGTTTGTTTGTTTGTTGGCAGCAGGGGCGGCTCCGAGGGAGAGGATGAGGGGCTGTCTCTCCAGTCAGAGATCCTGATCCGATTCTGTTCCAGCCACGATGCTTGTAAAGCACCGAAGCTGATCAGAAACTGGAGAGCACTGATCAGGATTTCCGGATGTCCTTGAAAATGCCCTTCACCTTCACAATCGGGCTCTGAAATGATAATATATTGATCGGAATGCTTGGCAGCAGCGTGACACGCGCGGGGTTATTGATAAGCAGGGCTGATATTTTCAGGTGACAAACAAGGGTGGGGGAGGCCATTAAAACAGGGATGCAAAGCTGCCACGAGAATCCCCAGCTGGGAAACTTGGGCGCTGCGTGATATTGCCCACCAAAAGGTTCCTGATTTTTGTCTGGGAACAGATTTCCATGTGAATCCGCGGAGAATAATTTCTGATATCATCATACTAACGCTAATAAATACAAACCCAGCAGTGGATGGATGGAGCGCTGGACGCCTCCCCGCTCGTCCAGGAGGCGCGGCCGCCCTTCAGCACCACGGCCAGCGCCGGGAGCATCCCCCCGCAGGTTTGGGAGCGCTGGATCCCAGCCCGCCCGCTCCGTCCTCCGGACATCCCGGGATAACGCTGCTCTGAGCAGGATGGAGGCCCGCAGCTCCTGTGTGCTCGTGGGGTTGTGCGAGAGAGAAAGAGGGGACTTAATGGCTGTTTTCTAGAGCCAAAAAAATAATAATAAAAAAAAGAATTAGAGGTTTGCTGCTATTGTAAAAGCTCCCAACAACAAAACAATTAACTGTGTCTAAACCCTGAGATTACAAATTCAATCCAAGGCCCTTTGTCTACTGTGCCCTGAACCTTCTCGGGCAAATTCAAGAGAATTACATCTCGGGTTATTTTAATATCGAAGCATTTCTTAAGAAGAAGTGAGAATTGTTTCCCTTTCCAATAGTGTTGACACATTGCCCTGTTTATTCCCCAGCTGGTATTTTTTGTACTTCTCAGGGATATATCAAAGTTTATGCAGTATGTGTAACTCGGAGGAGATGGAAAAGGCATTGACAATATTAATTGTTTCATAAAGAGCATCAGATAGGATGTGCTTTTTATACCCTTGGTTTAAACCCTGTTAGTGAAAAACCAATACCCTGCCATTTGTTTATACTTTTCTTGGTGTACAAGGCAGATATATTAGGAAGAATGAAGCCAATAAAAGGTTACAGGCAGCCTTTTCCACTCTCAACTTTTAGGCATGGCCCCTTTTTCAAAAGAAAACTGTCTTTTATTTTGGAACATTATAACCATTCCACCTGTCTGTAAAAATGTACGAAGAACCAGAAATTACAAAGGACCAAATAGAAAGGACCCTTTGCTTTTAGGTGAGCACTTCTTCACGCAAGCAGTTCCACAGACTCCACCATGAGCGATTCCAGGCCTTCACAGAGGGATGGAGGGCTCCACCAGCCAGCCCAGCATTGTGGGGGTCCACCTCAGAGAAAAAGTCTCAGCGTCAAAAAAACCCCTTCTTTTCTTCACTGTTCTTATTTGGATCCAAGCAGTGTCAGAGGAAGAAGTCCTGAGGGTGGAAAGAGGAACTGCAACCAACCCCAAAGGCAGCACAGACTTTCAGATAGTTTCAGACAAGAAAAACACTCTTCAAATTAATTCCTGGAGTTCTGGCAAAAGTTTTTAATCCAAGCAATGGTAAAAGAGACTCCTGACAAAACCGTTTGCACTGCAAGCATTTTACTCCTTGCAGTCCTTTTATTTCCTTTATTCAGCATTTTAGTCCCTGCAGGAAGGGACAAGGAGGTAGGTTATGGTGGATTTACCTGGTAGGGTGTGGTGGGTTTGCCTCCGCTTTCATTTTAAAGAGTGTTTTAATCATGCTCTATGCAGTGTCACAAGCCGAAGAAATGCAACTCTTGCACATCTTTAAACAAGAATTTCAATGCTGTCGTGTTCTGCTATATTAATATTACACTTTTGGAAGATATGTAGCATAGCAGCAACTAACTGAGGGCTGGAACGCTGGAAATGAAGAGAGGAAAGATGGAAGAAAATGCCATTCAATGTTACTGGAAATTCCATAGAAATCCATGAAAGTGTCCCGAGCATCATCTCTGTCATAGCATGAAACGGTCCCACTGCAGTCTTGAGCCCCTTCTGCAGGATGCCAAGAGCAGCAGTTATCCTTAAGGACAGGCACTCCAAGGGTTTTCCCTTGATCTGTGCACAAGGAACGTGAAGCTTGATGTCCTGGTTTTCAAAGCAGCTCATCATGGATCATCTCCTACAACTTCAGGAACCTTCTGTGCAGAATCAAAGGTCAGGCCCTGTGGCAAAGGCATAAAATTCATTGTCAGAGGGAACACCGACACATGGCCCTTTCTCCATTCCAGCTGCAGAGGGGAGGAGGCTTTGCTCAGCAATCGCTTTTATTCCAGACCTATTTGTTGCTCAGACTACACTAAATCAGGAGTATCTGACTTCTTCAGCATCTCTCAGGCCTGGAAGGTTTTTAGGGACATGGTCCAGAAAAGTAGAAACTTGCTGAAAAACTGAGGAAGAAGAGCAATAGCCAGAGCTAACACCAGGTGTCAAAGCCAGGCAGAGATCAGATTTTTTATTTGCCTCCCAGGAAGAGCCTCTGCACACCCAGACTTCAGCAATACCTGGAGAGGACTGCCAGGTACCTACACGACTGACAAAAGCAGTAAGAGTGACAAAAGCAGTAAGAGTGACAAAAGCAGTAAGAATTGATGCTGGCTGCAAGGTGCTCCCACTTGCTGCCCACAGCTGGTTGTAGCTTAGCCCTGCGATGTTTGTGACGTTGTACTTGGGACAGGATGGGAAAGAACCACCTTGAGCAGAGTCCTCCACCCTAAATCCTCCTGTGATCTGGTCAGACAGAGGGAAGAGCATCAGGGTTACCCAAGGAAAAGTACATTTTAAAGAGTCACTTTTCACCCCTTTTGCAGCACAACCTTTTCCAGTTGCCCTGGAAGGTCAAGAGAGATGACAAGGGAGAAATTTTCTCCCTCAGTGCAGGAGCAGATGTGACAACTGATGGTCTCTGTGTGAAGTCTTTCCCTATGTCATGTTAATCTCACCACCAGACCCTAACCTCCAGCCCCAGCATTAGAGAACACACTGCACCCCACTCATGGCATCGAGGCTGACCCAGCAGCACCCTTGTGCCACTCACCACATCTGCTGAGCTGATCTGAAACACCACAGCAAAATCCCATTTCCAGCAATGCTCGTGCTTTGCCTTGCTCCTCAACCTGCCAGTCCTAATGACTTGCAGTTAAATAAAAGCCTTCCTCGTGCTCTGGGTCTACCTGCCCGTCCTCCCTGCGAGGCTGTGGCTTTAATTTCACTCTTCTCACAGCAGCAGACTCCTAGGGCAGGCAGCAGGATTATGACTCACATACCGTGGGAAGTAATGATGATCCAAAAAGCAAACGGAGGTGGGCAGTGAAGGAGAAATCACTTATGCAAATAGAAATATTTTCAATAATGATCAACAGCATGAGAAAGAATATAGGAAAAATTGCATTAGGCAGAGGAGCTTCATTTTTAAAATGTTCCCTAAGTGCTAGAAATCTTCCCATCTTCATTTTCCCCTTTAAACTCTGTCATTTGTACAGCCTATTAACCTTTAACTTTATGACTATCCTAACGTGAAATACTGGCAGCATTTAAGTCTGAGAATACTAGAGACCTACCTTCCTGGTTGGCAACAGAGGTGAAGCACTTTCTTTTAAATCAGTCATTTTTAATATCAGTCATACACACATAGCATCAGAGATACTATTTTTAGATTCACGTGCTGGTGTTACTTATAATAAATGCTCTACAGACCCCAGCTGTCTTCCCTCAGAGATCTCACAGAGCCCTTCTTGTCCGTCCTCTCTCAGTTTGTCTCCCTAATTGTAGTCTTCAATTCTGCTCGAAAGTAGAGGAGAAAATTAAATCAAATCGCTTCCTTCAAATTCCCTTTTCCCTGCTCTTAAAAAAGGCAGTGTAAAATTAATTATTTGTGTTTGCCAGAGCTGCTGAGGAGTTGAGCCGAGGCCGGGAACCACTGTTGTTCCAGCCACTTCTGCCCTGCAGAGCTGGCACGGGGCAGGTGAGGAGGGGTGATTAAGTGACTTCCAAAAGGTGATGGAGACAAAGTGGCTCATCCCGGTGCTGAGTGCTGGGGCCGTATCGATTCCACCCGCGGCGGGGGATGGAAGAGCTCTAGCACGGAGCTTGTGAGGTTTTAATTGTTCCCATTAGTCCAAACCGCAGGAGTGACAAGGGCTGCTCAGACCTGAGGACAGGAACCTCTGTTGTTTGCAGCTAAATCTCGGTGATTAAACAGCCCCCAGGGATGAGGGGGGATGATCTGCTGGATCTCCTCTCTGCCAGTGGGTGCATTCCTCGAGGGCTGGGCATGGCCCTAGCCCGGGGCATCGCTGTGGCCTGGGAGAGCATCCAAAAAGAACTTTCAGCTGGAAAGAACAGCCAAAGCTGTTACGCTGATGGCTGAGAAAACATTGCTGCGGACCTGAACCGCCAGAATCTATTTACACGAAGCCTTCCCCTTCTCCCTTGCTCTTTCAGACTCGTCAAACCTTCGAGAAGCTCAGCAGGGAGTCCTGGAGCAGCACTTTAAGCCAGTTTTCTAGGCAGGAGCCTGTGCCTATCTCCTGAATCAGAAAATACCCAGCCCCAAGGAGCGAGATGGGGACCACAGTGGCCCTGGCTGCCCAGCCCTTCCCTGCACAGCTCAGGGTGGGCAGGAGGAAGCCCAGGGCTGCACAAATGTCCCCATTTGTCACCTCCAGGGCATGGTGCTCCCTTCCTGAGGGAAGGACGTGGGCAGGGTGCTGGGAGCAGTGCTAGTGCTGGTGTGTTTCAGCTGGGACCGAGGTTTGGACCAGGAAATTTTACTTTGGTGCAAACTCTCTTCTGAGCTTTCCCTCTCTTAGGGAATCTTCTGCTCTCAGGACTGCTCTCCTGAACCTGAAAAAGGTCTGGCTTCCTCTCCCCTCTCACAGGAACTGCAGACTCGCTTTGGGGTAGAAATGATCAGCCACCAGCCCAGGCTGAGGAGGAGCTCTGGAAGGATTTTTGGCTATGGATCAAATTCAACCAAGGGAAATAAATATGTGGGACAACTAAAGATTTGAGCAAGACTTGGTCGGAGGAGGAAATGCAGAGCTAAGCTTGCTCTTGCATCCTATGTGTACCCTGCCTTACAGGGCTCCAGCCTGTCCTTCCTACTCCTTTGAGGGGGTTTCTGAGGTGGCAGAGGAAGCAGATGGAGTTTATGTTTATGTTGGTGTCTAGATTTTCCAGTAGACTCTGTCCAAGGCGTCCATGAGATGGAATTCAGCACAGAGCAGGGATTTCCTCAGGTGACAGCTCAGGTCCTGCAGGGACAGCTGGCACGTGCCACCACACCCAGCACTGCCAGCACACCCTTGTCACCTCCTGCTCTCACAGGACCTGAGGAAAGTCCCCAAAACTTCAGCAGGATTCAGCCACCTCCTCATGGAGCTGCTTTTCTAAACTCCAGCTGGGTTTTTAGAAGCAGGTGTAGTTTAGGCGTGCTCCTGGGCCCTATTGATTTTAATGCAACAATCCTATGTTCAAAACTTAGCATGTGTTTAATTGCTGCACTGAAAAACAGCAGCAGGGTCTGGTGCTCACATGCCTTGCTGACCCAGTGCTGGGAGAGAAACGTGGCACCAGCCTCACAGCAAGATGGCATTTGTCCCAAACCTGAAATCAGATGAACCCAAATTCTTCTTTTTATTTTGGAATTAGATATAGTTTCCTAAAAGGAATGTAACTACAATTGAATTTGGAAGGGGAACTATGTAAAGCTTCTTGCTCATTTAGCTCCCACTCTCAGGTATTTCATTTTTGGCATTTTCCTAAAGTTTTCATCTCTCCAAGTCTTGTTTTATGGTTAGTATAAGGCCAGCCTGAAAGATAATATATTGTGACTGTTATATTATTTATTTCAAAGCCAAGTTATTGATTATTGCATGCTGAAAATGACAAATGGCATCTGAGAAAGGCACGGTCAGCGAGTTCTATTAAAGAAATGATAGTATTGCTCATGGATTGTTAAAAGGTTCGGTTTAGATACTTTATAGGTTTATATCCATCACTATTTAATGACCAAATGATGAAAAATACGAGTCACAGGGACAATTCCTTTCTGTTACAGTTTTACGTTGAAGCAGTTAGCAAAATAAGAGAAATTTTTGTGCTGGGGGTTTGTGCACCCAGACCTTGTAATCTAGGACTGAGCTTGATTGTTGTAAAGGCAATGATTCAATACAGGTAACTAGTGTGCACCTGGGGCACACTGGAGAGGATCAAATCCTCCCTGTGCAGTGCTGGTGCATAAATGGGGATGGAACAGAGCCAGAGAGGCAGGAGGGGCAGAGGGGATCCACTGTGTTACACTTCCCACCAAGGAGTTCCACTGAGTCCCCAGAGCTCCTCTCAGGGCCCAGTCCCAGGCCAAGATGTGGGGAAATGCTCATTTTCCCAGCATGATCCCACCAGGCAGGGCAGAGGAGTTCAGGGATGGGTCACCCTGGAGGAACAAACAGCCATTAGTGAGTAGGATCCAATCCCACCCCAGGACAGTCCTGGTGTCTCTGATGCCCCTGGTGTCCCTGATGTCCTCCATTCCCCTTCCTAAAGGGAGCCAGAGCAGGATTTGGCCTGTTTCTCCCATGTTTAACCCCACGAGCTCAAGCTGGAAGCCCAGCAAGCGTTACTTTTTTGTTTGCCACAGGTACGAAAGCCGCTCTTTTCACTCGTGTTCCCTTAGAGCCATCTGCTCGGAGCACTTTCAAAATGACGGCAATTAGGGATAAGAGCTAATAACACTCCAACCTGCACGCTGGGAAATGCCATTTAATCACTGTTGCCTTGACTGGCAAATAAGGAGCAGCCTCGACTGGACCAGGGTGATAAAGCTCCCATGCCGGCTCAAATGAAGAGCCCAGCTGCAGTGTTTGCCACCGTGAATTGTAGCTGCAAGACCTGGAATCTGGCCTAAAGAGCTGATATAAATCCGGCAGAATAAATCTCTCCCTACTGCCTGTGGTTTCACTCTGCCTTAACTCAACTCTTTTACCTAATCTCTGACCTCCCTTTGTAATTTTT
>VXBT01012717.1:17500-58826 GCA_013400235.1 Oriolus oriolus
ATGTCCCAGGAGTCTTATAGGGAAGCAAGGACGTGCTGCAAGAGAGAGCCTGAAAAGCATCCTTTTTATTTTTACCCATTATAATTCCCACAGCCTCGACTCTAGCTTGGCTGAACAGAATCCCACCACCAAACAATGCATCCTTCTTCTTAAAAAATGCTTTATAACTCCAGGGGTGGTGAAGTTGCTCACCCTCCTCCAGCTGGCAGCAGATTTGGAGACTTGCTGGCTGCGGAGACCCTGCAGCTCCTGGCTTTGGTGGCTGGGCCCCCAGGCTGCCTTGTGCTCCCAGGAAGCAGCAGGAGCCTCGCTGGTGGCCTGATGAGCCCACAGAGCCACGACATCAGGATCCTCTGTCTGAGGTTATGCCCAGCTCCGTCCCGGCCTGGATGGGGATGGCTGATGGAAGGATTTCTGCCTCATCTCCGATCTGCCATTCAGATCTGCTCGACAACTGGCTGCAAGCCATTATTCCCCCAACTGTTGCTGGTTTTTAAGCCCTACAGCTGCTCTGCGCAATCCTAAACACCTCTCTGATTGTTCATTAGGGACCTGCAATACTCTTGGTTTATTCCATTTACACCTGGATTTAACTAACAGAGGTTTTGTGCCCCGTCACCCCTTCATTTCGAGGCTGAATCGCTTCCTGAGGACCAAACCATGCAGAGTCTCACAGCCCCCGCGAGGAGCCGGGCGCCTTCTCTTCCCATCCATTTCACTTAGGCACCTGCTCTCCATGGAAATTGATGGCCAGCTCAGGCTGGGTGAGTTCTGAGCTCAGATTCTGCACTCAAAATCTTCATTTGCAGCGAACAATGCTGCACGTGGCTGTGCAGGACGCAGAGCAATGCCTGCGTGGCCATCGAGGACCGAAGGGCTAATCGAGGATCAATAATCACAATGATCGAGGCAACAGCTTTGGGATATTTAATCAAGGGCAACAATTAAGGTTCTTTTAGATGCTGCAAATGCAAAATCTTGAATCCAAGTCAAGTGTTCACTCTTAATGATTGCACAAGTTTCCCCAAATGATGCCTCCTCCTGCTCCAGCTCAGCCGCCTGCAGAGCCAGCACAGAAACAAGGATCACATGAAATTGCGATGAACTTTTCTCCTCTGCCAATTCCTCATCACCTTTAAATAAGGCCCAGCTAAGGACAAAATTTATAATTTAACCGGCATGAGAGCCAGGCATTAAGTGCTTCCCAAGGAAATTTTGGATTGAGTAGATTTGCGTTTTATAAAGCATAAAGATCTGCCTCAGCTGAATTCTTCAGCTGAGGTGCTAGTGGGCTTTTTTCGTTTTATTTCTCTGAATGATATTCAGAGTTTGGAAATGGAGAAGAATATTTGCTTCCTGGTAGCCTGAATTCCACCGAGATACAAATCTCTGTCTCTTTCAGAATGATAAAAGAAGTCAGGCAGGGTATTGTATACCATCTTGCATTAAGAAAAACTCGGAGGTTTAAGGCCATCTGTATTTAGATCCAAGGACAGATGAGACATTTAAATTTTAGTAGCACTCAGTTATATACCTGACATAGAGAAATGGCTGCAATCCTTTTTATCAGGCTGGAGAATAGGCATTAAATGACAAAATATTAGTCAGGCCATAGATCCCCGAAACGTGTAAGTTCTGCAGCAGCTTCATTAAATCTGTTTTTTATCAGAGACGAGAGAAGGGTCTGGTGTAACATTGCCAGCGTTTGAGGCACGGGGCTTTTAGAGAATCACCGCCAGATACTTCATCCGTCTGTCTATTTTCATATTTATTGTTTTACCAATCACTTTATTCATCCATCTGTTCATCTGTGTAAACCCATTTTTTTAAATTTTAATTTTTATTTATGGACTGACCTTAATAAACTCTCCTCAAGTACCGCGTGTTTATCACTGTCATGGATGAAAACGTTATTAATGACAGGAGGGCCGCGCGGGGAGGACGGGCGCCCTTTAAATTCCTTTTCAGCTGACTGGGCCGCAGCCTCTCAGCTGGGCAGGGGTGGCTGGATCGATAAGGTCGGAGTTCAGGCACTGGTCCCATCTCCTCCATCATCCCCATCCCTGCCAGCTGACGATGCCTGCAGGTGGAGCGGGGGCACCTCCCCGCGTTTGGGAACCGCAGCCAAGGCTTTCCCGCCCCGTAGGAAAAGCCTGGGATGGCTATTTTGGAACGTGTAGAGAAGGAACACGAGGATGTCAACACCAGGGAGCAGCCCGGGGTGTTTGGAGGCCGAGGGGTTCAGCTCTTCCATGGAAATTCTGGCTGAGCATAAATTAGGGATGCAGCGGTCGTTAAACGCTCTCCACGCCCCGCGATGGAAGGGGAGGTGGGTTGGTTTGCAGCACAGTCACCAGGGCTGTACTTTCAATCCAACCACTCAAACTGCTTTAATTCCCTCAAACCCTGGGCTGGTCACCACAACGGAGGCACCTGCAGCAGCCAGGGCTGGGACACCACACCTGGTTTGGGTGCAAGCCATGTGCTTCTCTTCACAGGCGCACAGCTCTCAGCGCCGCTCAGAAAATGCTGTTTGTTACCGCTAATCACGCCCATCCCTAATTTCCCACAGCAATATGGGAGATAATTACAGGGAAGGTGGAGAGAGCGCCTCGAGTGCCTCGAAATTATGCACCTATGGATTAAGAGCGTTTCAAATTTATGACAGGCAATAGTCACGAGGCGGCTATAAATGCTTTACGGGTTCACTTAGTTGACATAAAGCCTAACCTTGCCACAAAAATACATTTTTATTCCGCTGGCTTAAAGCAGGTTTGACAAATACTCTCCAGGACAACTCAACCCTCGCGTTTTATCTTTGCTTGGCCCAGGTGCCGCCTGCGACAGAGTTTTGTCATGAAAGATGGAGCTCTGAGGCTGGGGACATTCCCCTCATGGCTTCATCTCGCCTCCCAGCTCATTAGAAACCTTGGGTTCCTGCCTGCCATTTTATTTTGACACCGGAGGTGTAAATCAAGTCATAAACATATTTAAGCTAATGTTGTTGAAAATCCGTAATTCTGACAGCGAAATGAGCGGCAAAAAGTGCATATAATATTTGGTGACATGTAATTTTAACTTCATCCCGTCCCTTTGCTTTTGAGACATTGTTACCTGCAGGATAAGGCAATAAAATAAGGATGTACAAGAATGTGTCAAATGTAGGGCTTCCCTAAATTACACTCTCAGGCACAGATTAATACATTTAATACATTCCAGTCATGAGTGAAGTACTTATAGCAGAACAACTGCTCCTTCAGTGATATCATTCACTGGAATGAACTACAGCTAACAGTGACAAGCTGGAAAAATGCCCCCACTTTTCAAACTGTACAAATGGCATTTGGACACAGTAACTCAAAACTGGACACTTCATTTCAAGTTTAAAGCTAGTGGTCCAGTCAAAAGCTATTACTCCATCTTCTTTATTTGTAGTCCATGCTTTTGTGCTCTTTAAGAATCAAATAAATACTGGTGTAATGGTTAGCAACTGCCAGTTCAACGAAAAATACTGCTAAATTCGCCAATAAGTCTTTTTTCTACACACACAAATTTATGACATAAGAACTGAACCCATTCCTGTTACAATGTCTGGATAGTTTTTTAATGTAGAGGGAGACTCACTTTAGTGATAAGAGTTTAAACCTCAACTCCTTTTTCCTTCTCCCTGGATCATACATCTGGATGGAGAAGAGAGGGAGACAAACGGCCCCTGTGTGCCAGCCGAGGTGCACTGAGCTGGCCCGTGCTCAGCTCCAGCACAGCTGAGGAAAGAGCTCCCTGTGGCTCTGCACTGACTCTTTCCCTTTTGCATCTCCACAGGGATTATTTAAAAGCGAAGAGATTATTTGCACTGGGGTTATTTAAATACGGACACAAGATCTGCCCCCTCCTCTGCGTTATTTTAAGAACTAGATGGAGAAGGGAAGGAGACTGAGGTGGGTAAAACCTCACTAAAGTCTTCTCCTTTTCAGTTCTTTATCATTCTTTTTGGTCCACTATTTACTCTTCCCACTCTGCCCCACCACTGGCTAACAATAACAAAACTAATAATAATAATAATAATAATAATAATAATAATAATAGTAGTAGTAGTAGTAGTAGTAATTAGATCCCCATTTGTGATCACCACAAGGGTCCTGTTACCGTGTAAAGGGAGGGAGCAGCGCTTCTCTCTGACAGAAGGCGGCTCCTTACAGAAACCAGAGCTTGCCCAGGGAGCGGGGCCGGTTCCTTCCCGGTCACTGCATCATGTGCAGGCTTCAGGGCTGCACTTTTTAGTTTCTGGTTGACCTACCTATGAAAAATAAGCAATGCTCCACAGCAATCAGGTGCATCACACTCTCAGAGAAATCTCTGCTGCATCCCCACACAACCCCTGCACCAGAGGCCATGGGGGGTTTGTAAATTAATGTTTATTCCAGACAATGGCTGTGCTAAAAAATGCATTGTAAGGTGCCACATCACACCTAGAAGAATGCTTATGGACTTGTGGGTAATGCTAGGAGCTGTGCTAAACTTCTGCATTTGGCTGAGCTGAGACCTAAATGGGGACAGTGTGAGGAAGGGATAAATATTCCAAGTGCCACTGAAATATTGCCAAGCTCCCCAGCCAGCTTTTTTTACAGCGTGCTGCTACATTAAAACAAGAGATGAACAATGGATTTGTCTCTAAAAGGAGTAAGACTCACAGCCCAACACTTTCTCAGAAAAGTACACAAAGGTGCTTCCCCAGACTCATGAGATTACTTTCAAGTTGTTCAAGGGGAGACAAGAAGCTAAACCACAAGTAATTCTGGATTTTGTGAATGTATTGGTTTTGTTCTCCAGCTTCCCCAGGCAGTAATTGCAGGCCTGCTCCTTTTTGTACCAGATGTTTGCAGCCACAAGCCTTAAAAACACGGAGCTCTTCTCGTGTTTCTTTTCCACCAGTGCAGGCTCTGTGGTGTCACATCACCAGAAGACCCACAGTGTCTGGAAACAGACTCTTAATTTGTATAGAAAGGACTTACATTTTCTTTTATTCAGTTCCTTAAAGATGGTGAAGAAGGATTTTATGTTCCAAGTAATTTCATTTGGTGTCATAACTACATCTTGATTAATTCTATCCGCATTTAAAATTATGAGGGGTTTTGGGTTTTTTTTTTCTTATCTGCAGGGTAGATTTTAAAGATTTTGTATGACTACAAGTAATGTGAATTGGGAAGAACTGTGATAATCTGCAAATGAAGCACCTTTTGGGACAGAGAGGGATAAGTGACAGGTGTGACAGGGGCAGGATTGTCCCTGCGATCTCTGCAGTGACATTTTGAGGACACAAAGACCCTGGCAGCTCTTGTGCAGAGAAAAGCAGGCTGCTGTCACACATACCTCTGCCACCTCACTTCTGCCACTGCTGCCACCAAAACCACCATGCCTGCTATTATTTCCTTCCAGGAGAGAAGCTCACCAATTTTCCTTAAAAAATAATCTAAACCCTGGTTTGTATTAGTCCACACTCAATCCTAACCCAGTTTGTAAACACTTTGGAGCAGAATTCTTTTTTTTTTTTTTTTGGCTTTTACCCACCTGGCTGTGGTTTATATGCATCCTGTACCACAGCTAGGGATCGTGGATCAATACGAGCAGGAATGAAAAATGACACTATATTCTAAACTGCTGTGACTAATTCCTGGTATTAGAAATACCAAAAAACAATTCAATCCATATTGCAGGATTTTATCAGAGGCCAAGTACTAACTCAAAATTTTACCTGCTTTTCCATGGAATAACAGCAAAATGTATCTCCAATTCTGATTTTGACTCATTAAACCCCGTCAACAAAATGATTTGCTGCGAGAATTAAATGAAAGCTTTTTCAGAAGAACTCTCCTCAAACGGAAACATGGAAATCAGCTCTCAAATGTGTCATCCTTGGAAAACCCAACAGGACATTGGGAGACCTGGTTCTCCTGCTGCAGAGCCTGTGCAGAACATGGAGCACAGAGTAAACTGACAAAATAATTGGATTATACAGGCACAATTCAGACTTTCAGTTACTGGGTGCTTTCTTGCTCCTGGTTTCCACGGAAAAGTCAGGTTTTTGTCCCTTAAGTCCTTGTACTGCTTATTTACATATGAAAAGGTAAGTTTATAAAAGAGCTTTCCTATTTTACTACACCTAATAGTTAATAATTTAAATCTGTAGCCATTATCATCATATAGATTGACACAAATGGCATATGGATCATTCTGGGGATGAGGGTTAGTTTCTTTTAAGAGAGAATTGTTTTAGTTTTTGCAGGAAATTAATCAGGGGAATGGGCTTTGTGGAGCATGGAGCAAATCTAATCTGTTCTTTGTTCAAATTTGCCTTGCTCCAATTCCTAGCAATTGTAGACAACATGCTCTTTTGTTCAGGAGCCACTTGTTACATGCATAATTAGAGACTGCAGTAGCTGTGTTTAAAGAAAAACTGTTTTCCAATGTAATGTGTGATCTTGATAATAGTATTTTCATCAAAGGTAGCAATTACATTCATTAAGCTGGGACTGGCAAGGCAGCAAGGAAATTAAGTGGAAGGTGAATAAAAAGCTCCCCGTTTCTTTTTAAAATCTCTGCCTCTTTATAAGTTGAAATGCACCACGTTGAGCTGCAAACTGGAAAATACATACTGAATATAAGAGGGAAAAAAGAAAGAAAGAAAGGAAAAAATAAAGTCCTCCTTAACCTTTCTGAATAATAATGCAGAAGATATCCTAGGGACACCTACTATAGATGCACTTTTCAAATTAAAGGGCTTTATTCTACATTAATTTCTTATGCAAGTTTTAAACGAGCTCAACATATGATTCAGGTCTTTCAAGGCTCCAGGGCTCTCTAGGATTAATTCACTGTTCTTTTCACACATGAATTAATTGTTTTGTGTTCTCAAAAACAGCAAACAGCCCATAAATCAACCAGTTTGGAAAAGGCACGAGGCTGGTGCCTTCTGCAAATCACTGAAGTTTACTCTTTACACTCCATCATTATAATGTGCAACTTTTAAAGGAAAAGCTAGAAAAGTAGGACATATGTTCTTAATTCTGAGTGGATTTCTTGAATGCATAACTCATTTCAGCAATTGGATTCCTTGAAAGACCAAAGTTGTGGAGCACTGAAAAGCTGTTCTTTCAGCACTCTAATTATTCTTTTCCCAATTAATAATTCAATTACACATCACTAATAGATTTGCAAACATTCCCACATAAAAAGAGCTGTTGTGAGAGGTTTTTTTACCCTCTTTTTGCCTTAAGCCCTGGAAGAGTGAGAATTGCAGATGGAAAAATGTGAAAATCTAAAGATGTGAGCGTGGAGCCCCGGGAGGGCCATGCCCAGCCCGTGGGCTCCCGCAGGCACTCCTGCTGAGCACACACACAGCAAGCTCATTTTTAACCTCCAAAATACAATCCTGATTTTACTCCAGGCACTGTATCCTAGGCTAAGTGGAGGAAGTGTCTGTGCCCTCATAGCTTTGCCCTGTGTGGACAGCAAGGGCAGGGCACCACTGCTCCCGGGCTGCTGCTTCAGATCGGGGCTGAGGCACAATTTGGCAGGAAAATCCCCCAGTTTGGGGTCTCAGCCAGCACCAACCACAGCAGGTGACATCTGAAGCAAGGGGGGCAAGTTTAATTTACCAGCACTCACAGCAGGATGGGTACTGAGGAGGGTGGAGGCAGGAATTGTGCTCCCTCCTCAGCACGGATGTCCCAGCCCACTCTCAGCTCAAGGTAAGAAAGAAAACTGCAGCCAGAACCCAGCTGCCCATGACTCCAAAAATAACTGTTTCTCCCTCTGCCCTTCCCAGAAATAGAATCTGAAACCACAGCATCTTGGCCAAATTGGAATTTGCATAGTTCTGCAAAGCATTTCCTTCAGTTAGGAATGATTTAATTATTCTTCACTTCCTCTTCTAGAAATCATTCCTGGATAATGAGGTTAGCATAGAGCAGATATGTTTCAGTCAAGGAATAGATGTAATTTAGTGCCAGAAGGCTTTTACAGTTAAAAAAAAAAAAAAAAGAAAAAAAGATTTTTGGACACTTCTAAATAGAAGCAGCAGGACAGAGAAGATTTGCTATTAAATTAGAACAGTCTGAGACACCAGACCATCGGGTGCTTTAATCCAGTGCTGTGTCAGCCCCTGAAGAGTCAGAGCACAACCACCACTCCCCTGCAGCCCAGATTCTGACACGAGGGTAACAAGGCATATTTTAAATAAATATTAAATAAGGGCAAGCTGCATTACTGCCAGAGACTTGTTTATCTCTGCAAATTGGATCACTGAAGTCAAAGTACAGTAGAGCTAAAATACTTCCAGCATGAAATGGAAGATCTATCGCTGCACCTTCCTTTGGTTCTTGGAAACTGTGAATCCTGCATGGCAGTCAAAAGTATTTGATGACAAATATCCTGCTGAATCCAGCTTTTATTATTCAAGCAACAGTCAAAATCACCTGCCCTATCAATCAAATGTAGGCACTGCTGCAATTAAACCCAGAAAATTATTTTCCTTCTAAAGCCTGGTTGGACAGACATTGAGAAGACCTGAATAATAAGGAATATAAGAAGGGAGCATAACGGTGTACCTTTGGTAAAAAATGTACAGTGGAACACAAGGAACTTTTCTCTGAACATGAGGAAAACAAGACTATGGACAGAAATAGAGCCTTTGTGCCATTTCACCATCTTTTAGTGCATTACAGGGAGGCACAAAATATTTTCAAAGTTCAAAAACTACTTAAGCTGAAAAAAAGGGCTTTGCCCAGTTGATGGGAACAGCTGGTGCCAACCTCCTCCACCTCAGGAACAGAATGGCTGATGGTTTCTTCCTAAACCAGCACCAGCTTTGGCCCTAAAATATGTTTGCTCTGTACCAACTCTACCTTCAGCACCTCCATTGACCAAACAAGTTCTATGGAGCTTTTCAATATTTAACTTCCAGAATCTTAACTTTCATTTTTTAATTATTTCTGGATTATTTTTATGTCCATTTAGCAAACTTCTTCTACAGAAAACCAAAAAGCATCCAGAGAAGATAATGTCTGACATGTAATTATCATGTCTGCAGGTATGATCTAAACAAAGGCAGAAAAGCTCAGCAACACAGTGTCAAATTAAACCTGCTCTGGTTATACTGAAAAATTTGCATTTAATTTGCATATTTAGGATGCAAATTAGTGAATAGAAGAATTTTACAGCATGTCCTTGAAAACAGTTCAGGTCAAAAATATCCAAGACACTTGCGGCAAACTTAATGTGACGGAAAGGACGATCAGAAGATGGTTCTGTTCCCTGAGGGGTGGGGCATTGCTTGAGATTTGGCTGAATGATCCTGACTGAAGGCAGCAAACAGCCCCTCTTTAGCCTCACTAAAAAAAAAAAATCCCTAACAAGTTGACTTTTTTTTTTAGTTCGTCTAAGTCCTCCAGTGTTAGGAGCTCTACAGTTACTGAGACAGAGAGAGAATACTTTCAGAAAGATGTAAATCCAAATGATCTTGAAAGACAAAATATATCAAAACGCTATTTCTGTCTAGTGAGACTGCACATATTTTTGATTTATATTTCTAAATATTTCACCAGAAAAAAAACCATTACAGTGTACACTGCATGTTCCTTTGAACATTAAACAAGCTATTAGGGAACACACTGGTTATTTCTAGTTACCCTGAATACATTCTGGGGCAGAGGAAAAGCATTTCTTCAGCTTTTGTGTATCCAATACCAGCTCAGGGAAGTGAGACAGCTGCTTTCAAAGCAGACTGGGCTTCCAATCGAGCTTAGCTTGGTAGAAGAACTCAAAATGTGTCTCTCACCAAAAGATTTTCAAGTGGAAGTGCAATAACATGTTAATTAGAAAAGTCTTTACATAGCAAAAGGCTCCCAAAGAACAATTACTCTGTAGTTCATGTAAGCCTTTTCTAACACAATCTTTACGTGGGGAAAAGAAAATATGAAAGAAAGAACAACAGCATAGAAAACATGATATAAAATGTTGTATTTGAGTATTTCCCAAGTAGTGATTCCTGTGGAAATCTGCCTTGATCACCAACCAGAACAGAACCAGAAAAACCCAAGAGATGACACAGTCGTTCTCTCCTGGTACAAAACCTGCAACATCTTGTAACAATTTTAAGTGACAATGATTACAGAACCATGACTTGATACACAAGATTAGCACTGTATCAAGTCAAAAATAAAACACAGACACTTTTTAATACATTCTCAATACAGGTCTTTTCTAACCAGGGAAGCTCACTTGCAACATTTGATGCTGAAGTTGCTGTTCCAGGACAACAGACTGGATGGACTAAGTGCATAAAAAGGGAAAACTCCCTACTAAAATACATATTGAGTATTTAAAGCAGCTTAAAAGCACAGAAAGCCTCCCAGAATTGCCCACACCAGCTCTGCAGTCCGTGCCCACCGTGCCAAATGTAGAACTGCCATTTATGACAACCCAAAAATTCCTGTCCCAAACCAGAACAAGAGCTGGGGAGCACAGGCAGCTCTCAGTAGCTCCTGGACAAGAGCACAGCACTTCTCATTCCTAACCCAGCATCTGAGTTCAGAGCAGCAATGGAATCAGGCTTGTGGGGAGGAAATAATCCCAGGTTGGACGGGGTTTGGAGCACCCTGGGACAGTGGAAGGTGTCTCTGCCCATGGCAGGGGGTGGCACTGGATGGGCTTTAAGGTCCCTTCCAACCCAAACATTCTGTCACTCTCTAAGTTAACTGTCCCCAGAATCAGTGGCCAGAGTATCCAATGCTCTCCACACAGGTACCTGTCTTTTTAAAACAACAAGGAAAGATACTGAGGGGTTGTAATTGATTTATGCACATATTCCTCCACAGAATTTTGTATACAAATACAATACATACATTTCTTTCAAAACTGTGTACAAAATACAGCACACACAACAAAGACATGAAATATTTACAGCTGTAACATTAGTTAAAGGCTTGACCTTGCTTTACTGAGAAAAAAAGCTCATCAGCTACTGTTGAATAGCTGATGAGGATGTTCAGGTTGTTTCCTGGACTCAGGCATCCAAGATCAGACTGCGAGGAATCACATTAATCTCATTTTTTCCTGGTTATTTTTTCAAATGGATACCTGACACAGTTCTACACAAAGAGAGAGTCCTTTTACATAATCCTGGATATCCAGCCCTTAACAGTCCTTCAAAGAGCTCTGCACTTTCCTCCACAAAGGATCTGTATCTGGCAGTGTGTTGAATCAGTTAAGTACTGCCAGTCCTCAGTCTCACACAAATCTGCAGATGCCAAGCCAAGAGTGTCTCAAACCAGGAAATCACAGCAAAAACTATGAACCAAACCCTGTTTTCTGTGGACACTCATGTGAGCAAAGCAGGTTAAACCTCAGCAGCCAAGGGCTGCCTCACCTTGGCACAACTCAGCACATTAATCAATGCTAACTCAAGCATTTTGGAGTGTGGTTATGATTATTTTAGATTCACAGATAGAATGTGTTGAGCAGAATAACTGTAGTTAAATGTTGTGGTGTCTGTAATCTTAATTCTAATCTAAATTTCCCCAGCTGTTTCAATTCAGCTGAAAGAAAGCCTGCAAACAAATCTGAAACGTATTAATAATGATAATGATTAATAATAATATTGCTAGAAGAAAACTTCAGAAACCATCTAGTCTACCTTCCTACTCCTGTATTTTTGAAAACCTCAAAGCTCTTGATCAAACTGATACAGGAGGAGCTTTTTTATTGGCATAAGGATAATCACCACAATAATTCTTTGCCCATTAACAGGCAAAGTGTGTATATAGGGGGATTAATTCACTAAAGTAGTTGCTTCCCTTTGAAGTCAGGAAACTTTTTAATAGTGCTTTTCATCCTTGCTTGTTTCTTTGTCTAAGGCACTGCTTGTTCTACAAATCCCACTTGTTAAGTGTCACTTGCCCTGGTTGTGCTAGGAAATCCTCTGGGAATCTCAGCCTATAACTCAGCCTATAAGCTCCACTCAGAGTGAATCATCAGTGAAAAGCAGGCTTTAAAAATGAGATTCTTCTAAGTCAGCCAAAACCAGAAAACCAATCCTTCCCTCCTCAAAACACTTGAAACAGATTGCCAATTACAACAATTAGGATGATTTTTCATATATTAAGCTTCCTGTCTCTTGATTATTAGTTAATTAGCTCTCCAGCACTGAAGAGGTTTCTGCTGTAAATAAAATGTCTAATTTTAGAGTAAACAGAGACGAATAAAAAAAGCAAATACTTCCCAACCCCCTGCCCTTTTTCTCTCTCAAGAAGGGAAAAACTGTGCTAGAGAATCACTAACTTCCAGGAGCAAGGAATTCTAGGCTGCAAATTAACAGTGCCTTCCTTTAAAGTTTGTAAAATGCATTGAATGTGGAAAGGCCACTGTGAGGTAGTACCACAGCACTCCCATTACCCAGCTTGTATCTGTCCTTTTGCAGAACTCCTAGAGCTTTTTTAACCCCATTTCAGAAAGATTTCAACTCAACCTTTTATGAAAGGAGAACTATAAATAGGCTCTTAGATTAAAACCCTTAACAGCTTAGAAGGCTGGAAAGGGAGGTGGATATTATCCACCTTTCAGGAGTACAAATTGGGGCTGGAAGGGCTTAATTACAAAGATATCCTTAAGAACACACTAAGGGCTGCTATAAAAATGACTCCAATTATAGCAGCTCCACAGACATCACTCCACCTGGGAGAGAGGAAACCACCACTTCCCTCCCTTTGCACCCCATGCTAATGCAGGCAGCACATCCCAACAGCAGCTCCACACCACACACCAGCTCTGCTGCATGTGGAGAGTCCTTCCTCCCAGGTGGATTAACAGAGCCCTTCCCACCAGGCATGCCACGGATTTGGATTCCTTTGTTTTCACTCTGAAATCTTCAAGTGGAGATGAACTGCTGGCATGACCTAAAGGAGCTAAATCCAGTGCTTGGAAGTCTCTCAGGCAGAAAGAAGTTTGGATTTGAATGTGGAATTCACCATTTCACATGTATTACTCCCTCTCCTGAATGGGGAATTCATGGTTTTCCCTATGATTTCACTGTGATGATGTGTTCTTATTTATGATGCTATCAATGCCGTCTGTAATTACAAATAAATGGGTAATTCACAATCAGTGTTCGGGAAATAATTTTCACATAACAGTCAAGAAAGTCCTTATGGTTTCAGTACTCCTGTGCTAAGAATTTTGCAATTGTGCTCAACTGGATATTTGAAGTTCCTTCATATATTGTACCTGAAATCAGAAGAAAAGAAATTAGTGGACTATAAACCCACAGTGAATTTATGAAGAGAGATCAAAATATCAGCCTAAAAATCCAGTTAGAACCTTTACAATTATGAAATGAAGCTTTACTGTGCAAGTACTTGCACAGAATTAAAATTATTTATCTAATATTATAAATGTTCATATTTTATTATCTGTGACAATTAAAGCACTTTTCTGGCTGGCACCATGTAATGCAAAGATGCCTTCCTGAAAAGTAATTCTTAAATAGCCAACAACAATGAACAAGTTCCAAATGCTATTACAATAAAAGCCAAAGGGTAATATTGTTAAAAATGTCAAACTGTTGGGTGCAAGAATTACCCTGACAAACAAGGAAGCCTTGAAGATAAAACTCAGACCTTAAGGCCAAAGAAGGCATTTTCAAATTTTTTTTTACTGAAATTTTCTTAATAGAATGGGACACAATGTTTGTGTCTGCATTTTATTGGTATCTAATTAAATATTTTAACTAGCCTTGCACATACATATCTTTATACCTAAAGTCTTATATCTGAGCCTTTGAATTAGTGTTGATATAGTATAAAGGAAAAAAATATCTCCCAAAAAAGCCAGTCCTTTATCCTCAAACTCTAACAGCACTAAAGCTACAAGAGATACTTCGTGAGAAACTCACTCACCTATCTTGCAGTCACGGTAGTACTTTTCTATTGGGTAATTTTTGGTGAATCCAACACCTCCCATCCATTCTATACATTTACTGGTTGTCAGTGTTGCAACCTATGAAGAGAGTTTCAGAGTTACAAGAGTCAACTTCATGACAGTGGTGGTAAAACTTACACTTTGTAGCTAATTAATAACAAAACGGGGAATAAAGCAGTAACTCGAAGAGGAGGGAAGAAGGATGGGTATTTTGGTATTCATGTTCAGTAAGCCATTTTAGAATAAAAATGACATTTTTCTAAATCAGAGGACATCAGGAGTTCACTAATTGTTACAGCAGTAGTTTCTATGCTGCACTCTGCAAAAGACCAGCAGCGGTATGCAAAACAGCAATTGCAAAGAGGCAGAAGTCATCCAGTTCTGAATAATTTTAAGACTCACAGATGTGACCAGCAGAGCTGAAATGGTCACGAATGAACTCTTTACAGTGTCATTTCTCATGCCACAAAAAGATTTCAGAGAAAATTAAATCTTTTAGATAAGTGAAAGTATTAGTTCACTTTCCTCTTTGAGCCCTGTTGGTTGGTTTTAAAAATTTTATTTAGGGGCATGAGCAGCTTATTTTTTGGTGACTTACTTTTGATTCTGTGCATGGACTGAGAAACACAGAATGGTCTGGGTTGGAGGGGATCTTAAAACCCATCTCATTCCAACACCCCTGCCACGGGCAGGGACACCTTCCACTAGACCAGGTTGGCCTTGGACACCTCCAGGGATGTGGCAGCCAAGATAAAAGCACATCCAGAGATTTCACGGCAAAGACGAATTATGAATTATACACTGGGTAACAGAAGCAGCTTTAGCAGCAGTGGGATGAATCCCTGGAGTGAGGAAGCTGCAGGTACCTCAGCAGTGAAGTACTTGGCCATGCTGGCCTCCTTGATGGCCGGCCTGCCCGCCTCCGCCAGCCGCGCCGCGTTGTAGGTCAGCAGCCTGGCCGCCTCCAGCTGCGTGGCCACGTGGGCAATCTGGTGCTGCATCCCCTGCAACGGCACCACAGCACTCACACAGAGCCACAGCCCCGCTGGAGTTCCCAGCAACAACCATTCTGTTCACCATGGAATGTACCTGCACTCTGAAATGAAAATATCAAATCTAGGTGGGAAGTAATTCCGTGCTCCTTCTGTGTTTATTGACAGAGGTTGTGCCACTGAAGTGCTTTCAGGAGCTGCACTCCTATTGTCCCCTTCCCTTTTCTTGGATTCAGGAGCACTGGGGTTCGTTTTGCCTGACTGGCTGGACAGAGGGTTACCTATTTAAACCCAGGAATATAAAGGAAAATTTTATCACGATTTTAACATCCTCCTCAGGATTACAAAGACATGAGGAAGCCAGAGCTGCGTTTTCATTCTGCAGCTTTTCATTGAGACAATAACAAGTCTGGTTCCCTAATGGGCTTATTCAAGGAAGACTTGTAAACAAGTATTTCTTGAATAAAGTGGAGAACTAGCAAGGTGACAACTCCTTCCCACGTCCCAGAGGCACAAGACAAGATTTAGGAGCAGCTTAAAGGTACAGAGGACATGACTAATTCAAGGAATTGATTCAGGGGGAAGGAAAGAGGTGATGGAGCTCACATCTGAATGGTATTACAGAAGAATGGGTTTATTTAAGAACACCCAAATATTATGACGATTGAAAACGAACATTTAGTAGTCTAAAACACAATGAAATCTTTCATCTTATTAGAACATTAACATCGTTCCCTCAGATTTGCAGAAATATATAGGCAGGTCAAAATACCAAAATGATTTGGCAATTATAAATTCCATTTCCCATTCAAAAGACGTAGTTCCAATCATTTCCGAGGTATCTATGAGTGCTTCCTAAAATTTGCATAAATTATGAGCAGTGCTAATGTTCCTTCTCTTCAGCTGAGATGTAGGTTTCTTTGAACAAGAAAATTACTATAGTAATTACAATTATGTATCTTCCTTATTAAACTATACATCATTTTTGCAACAAAGAGTCTTTTTCGTTGTAAGAAACAGATATTATAATGAAAACTAAATGTCTTTGTACAACACAGGAAATCTAATAATTCAATCAGTTTTCCTCATCTTTTTATCATTTCTAGTGTCTCCAGAAAAAGCCCTTCCTCTACACCTCATGAAAGGGTATAAAAACTGGAGCACATTCAGTTCAGTGTGATATTAAAATCAGAAAAGAAAGGAGTTCCATGTGTATTATTTTCAAAGAATGTCAATAAGTTATCAAGCAAAAGGAATATGTCAATAATACTTGAAAGTTTTACATGATTTGTGTGGCACTTGCAAAGGCACACAGCACTGAATTGATGAATTTTACACGGCAGATGAATGTCCATCCAGAATTTTTTTTGAAAAATTCTTCTCAAATACTGAGGAGGAGAGACATGACACGAGGTGGAGCACAGTTTATGCAAATCACAACACTCATTTGACTGTTTACTGTGGTCACTACTCCTTTCTTGGAGGAAACATCCCTTGTGTCCATTACCAAGTACCTGGAAATCAAACACGCTTTTCCCAAACTGGACCCTCTCCTTTGTGTAGGGAATTGTACGGTCAAAACAGCCCTGGGCCAGTCCCAACATCTGCAAGGAAAAAATAAGGATATGGTCAGTAAAAACTGGTTAATTGAATGCATTTAATGGAAATGATAATAGTTCAACATCTTCTGGTCAGGCAGGTTGATATTCAGGAGAAAAGTTGTTTTTTTCCTACCAAGGTATTGCTAAAACTTACACAAAGCTAAAATACAATAAAGGTTCTATATATAATCCCAGGAGCCAGAATTCTACAGTTATTAGACAAACTGAGGTGAATTATAATAAAGAAAAGTTTGAGGAACAAACCTATTACGTGCCCATTTCCTACCATAGGCAAATATTTGTGAAAACACTACCACCAATTTTTGAACAAAACTTATGGGTCAACTGTAATTGCAAAAATATTAAGTGTTTCTGGGAAAATTCGTAATTGCATGAGAAAATGACTGTAAAATGAAGATCTATAGATCTACATTACCCTATTAAAGGAAAAATAATCTGAATGATTAATCAAAACTATTTTCATAATCAAAATAGTTTCTCATTTTCTAGAGGACACCAGACTGCCAGAATTAGCAATTTATTTCAGAAGTTAGAAACTTAGTGGAGTGGAAGGAGAGATAACATTTCTTCCACTATCTTCCATCTCTGCAGAACAATTGTAGAAGAATTTAGACCAATTTTGTCTTTCCACAAAGACAAAAGTAGGCAGCTGTCACATCCAGCAGCTTAGAAAAACTACCTTTAATGATGTACAACAAGAAAAAAAAAGATACATAGGAAAACAATAAAAAAATATTACAGTCTGCTGCTAATCAGCCCCATTATTAGATTTGTTATCTCTTTATATAAACTCATATAAAAGAGCCAAGTATATCAACTTCAGCACCTGCAACAATATATGCAGCTGCCTTGCACTAAAACCATCTGAAACTGTTTTCAAAGCCACAATTACATTTTATAAGATCTTCATTATCTTTTAAAACTATTACTACTGCAAAACTAAACGCAATACCACAGGGCTTTAGAGCTGCTGCTCTTGTCAAGTCCATTTCTCTTAATTTGAAGGTGCCAAGAAAGCAGTAACCAAGATATAACAACTACCTGACCTTAACTTTTAATTAAGGTGTAACTTGGAGTAATTAAGAGTAAAATCCAGACCATGTACTTTACTGCCAGAGCCTCTATATTATTTATATCTCTGGGAACAATGGGGCCCACAGCCCTTTTTAAATGCCACATCAGACAAAGTTTAATCACAAGTAATCTTGAGAAATGGTGGAAAAGACAGCCCAATTATCAGCACAGTGTATTGCCATCTGGAAAGTCTCAATTTCATGAGGATGATTACTTCAAAAGTAATTTTAAAAAATAAAAACTTTTCACAAGTTCCAAACTGACTTTACAGCAAAATAGAACATTTTGAAATAACTCCAAGGTCAGTAAGTATTTTCCCCTAAGATGCCATACAGTGCAATTTTCAAACACAACAATGAACTGGAACAGTTCTGCTAGAGAAAAATCACATTTATTTTAAAAATAAGTTGACTTTTAGAAATAAGTTGTTGGGGAAACACCAGTTAGCACTAGGTCACACTTGCCAGCCCCACAGAATCCCAGCTAGAAGCATTCATATAATACATTTCAGCGTGTTATATTTTCCAAAGTTAGTTTTCTTTATAAAATAAGTTTTCATAGTGGAAGACAAGAACGTTGACGTAATTCAGTAGCAATAAGGTAATGACCAAAGACAAGCTAATTGCCATTTAATGTTTTCTGAGTCTATTGCTTATGTCACCACAGGAGAATTTTCCCACTGGCAGATGTTCCCATCTTCACTGTAACTTTGCTACGGGAACAGTGACATCTAGTGGCAATTGAGCTTTTCATAAAGAATTTTCTAAACAGCTTTAAATATTCCATAAATTTCAATCCAAACTCAAGTTATATCCTGGCTGTGCTCAGTAATTAACCAAATCACCCACCTGTGCAGCAATTCCTATCCTGCCGGTATTGAGCATGGCAATGGCATACTTATATCCTTGACCGACTTGTCCCAGGATATTGGTCTCAGGAACCTAAAAAATAAAACCACTCAATTACTCCTGTTCTATTCTGCTTTGCAACTACTAAAAAATTCACTCATGAATCCATGCACTTGTTTTATTAATTGCTTCTCATAAGTGAAGGCATAAAGCAGACATTCGATTCCTAGAATATCTGATTAGAACATGCCCAGATTCATGTGATTATAAACTGATGAAAGAGAAAAAAATGCAACAAAATTTAAAAAGTCCAAACCCTCTCTAGACTTCCGTGGGAGGAAAATGTTAAAATATGCCCAACAATCAGTGTGCCTAAGGGAAAAAAACCGGGGAATTTTGTTAATATTCATTCCTCATGCGTGGTCAGGTTCCAGTTGTACACCAATTACGCCTCAACAGCTGAACTTACAATACCTTCACGTTGTCAAACGTTACTGGGCAGGTGGAAGATGCTCTGATTCCCAGCTTGTCCTCCTTTTTCCCCACGTGAAGCCCCTCTGTGTTGCGATCCACTATGAAGCACGTAATTCCTCTGTATCCCTGGGGGGAGTTAAAATAACCAAGGACTGGTTTTCAAACTAATATCACTCAAAATCTACTACCTACATCCAAACTGGGGACAAACCCGACACTTGCACATTCAGCTATGTCATTTTTTATTGGAAATACTTTACTAGAGGAGATTTTTTAGTTTTCTGTTTTGCCTTTTAACAACAGTAACTTGTCAGCTAAGTCAGAAAGGTTGGAAAAACTTAAGACTGTGAGTCCTGTTATTCTGAACACCACCAGTGCTGTGCTGCTCATCTAAGCAGCTATGATCCTAACATTTTGATTTTCCCTGGTTGGAGGAATTTATTAAATCGCTCACCAAGTTCTCAGTTTTTGTTGGGAAATATTTTTGAAGGTTTACAGTCAGCTAGGATAAGGTGCACAGAGTATTAACCTATAACATCAGATTATTAATCTAAAATCCACAGTTTCATACATCAGCAGCTCTCACTGAAATGCAACAACGCTGTAGTAACTTACTAAGGATGGGTCTGTATTTGCCATGACAAAGAAAACTCCTGCATCTTCTGCTAAGCTAATCCACATCTTTGAGCCATTGATGATGTAGTAGTCTCCTTTCTTTTCAGCTCGAGTCTTCAAGGAAAAAGCATCACTGCCAGACCCAGCCTCCGAAAGACAGAAACTCCCCAGCTGTCGAGGGAAGGGAAAAAGCCATTTTAATTTTCACAGATATAAACAAATCCTGCAAGGACAATACTTATAAGCCAGCACAAGTCTCTTAAATTCAAACATTTTAACCTATTGCATTAAAGTAACTGAGTTTCAGCTGTGGGGATTAAGAATAGAAACACTGTAATTACACATCTCTCAAAGTCAACTGCTTTACAGTTCTTTTCCACAGTAAATTAAATTTTAATGAAACTAATAAGTGCCTTTCCACTTTTACCTCTCAGCTACTGATGACAGGATGTATCTATATCACCACAGATCTCTGCTCTAACCAGTGTTTCAAAGTTCACACATATTTTCCAGAGCTGCAGACACACATTAGCCACTGAAAAAGAAATCCCACTAACATTACTAAACCATAATATAATTTTAATAGTTAAGTAAAGTAAGACTTTGACTCACTGTATCTTTAGACACCCTGGGCAAGTAAGTTCTCTTTTGTTCTTCTGTTCCATAGGTGGTAAACAACTTATTTGTGAGAGTGTTTTGGAGTTCACACACAAGAGCCACAGCTGGATCAACTTTGGCCAATTCTTCTACCACCAGTATGATTGAAAAAAATGAAGCTCCAGTTCCTCCATACTCTTCCCCAAGCTCAATACTCATCAGCTGAAATGGAAAAGGTGCAAATATATAAATTTGCTGGTCCTGATAGCAGGAAAGGCTAAAATTGAATCCAGGAATGAACACCAGGACATTGGCAATGTAAATCCTCATGGCTGCCCTGTAAGGCATACAGGACTCCTGATACTCTTTTCCGTCAACACTTGGAGTCATGGCCTTTCCAGCATCCAGCTATGCTTAACCAACTAAAAAAAATGTGAGAGAGGGCAGACAAGGAACTAAAAGATAAGGTGAAGTATGTGGTATGAGGGAGATGGAAAAAAAATTAAAAGATGGAGAGTGATAATGCTGTAAAGAAAAGCTGTCTTGTGGTTGACAACTCCAAAATTTTTAATGATGCGTTAGGTCATTTGAATTAAATCCCTCAATCTTTTCATCTAAATGTCTGAACAGGGCACAGTTAGAGATTCATAAAATGACGTTACTTTCCAAATAAAAGATTAGGTAAAAGTGTGCAGACCCCTTGTTCAAACAGTCCCTGTACGATGGAGTCTTCCATTTTCGCATTCTCATCCATTTTTTGCACGAAAGGTGCAACTCGTTCCTGGGCAAATTTGGTCACTGTAATGAAGAGAAGAAAGAAAACATGTAAGTATTCCAACAGTCTCCCTGGGGATCCATACAACAGGAATGTGGTGCTACTGACAGGTTATGCATGTGTTCTGACTCTCCCAGGCAAGTAGCCCAAGCAAAACAAGGTGTAAAGCACAGTGCCCCCCCAACAATCTCAACATTTGACTAGAAATAAATAATGAAAACAAAATTTAAGCTACAATATCCCTTTCAGTTAAAACATTTCTGAATTTTAACAACAGAGATAATAGCTACCCATGTCTTTCAGCATGGCCTCCTCCTCGGTGAACATTTGAAGTGGAGCACAGACAAGTCCATCACTGGCTAGATTTGGTTTGAGTTCTGATTTGGAGGACCTAAAAACGCAGGGAGAAACCCTCCAAGGAGCCAAATATGCTGGCATGTGTCTTCTCAGCTGCTGGCAACAAATACAGACCATGAAAACAGTTGGATTTGTACGCAGACAGCAATATATAACTTGATCCAGTGCTTCTACTTAGTAAATGATCAGGGAAAATACCTTACATCCAATGTTTAGTTTGAAAGTTTTTGAGAAGATATAACCTGCCCCTCCCCTGTGTCCTAAAAGAAAATATCCTTTAATTACTTTTCTTTTAACATCAGTTTTCTTTCTGAGAGTTTACTAACACAAGGCTATTATACAACGTATGCACAAACACTTTTTTAGTCAATTTCAGTGTTTATGGCAAATGAACCCTGCTGTTAGTATTTATTTTTATAGATGATTTTGCAAGTCTACTGCAATATTCAGAGTAGTGAGTTCACAGAGTGTATTTCAATACAATTAATACTTTCATTAAAAGCATTATAAGAATAAATGTAAAATACACATAGAATGGCTTCTACAGGCCTGTCAACTTTAATTACTGACTTTGGCTTTCTCCCTGGTTTTCTTGGGACCAGCAACTTTTGTTTCTAAAGCAATCTGACAGCCCCTCGTGTGCATTATTGGTATTTTGCTGTGAAAGGGCCTAACTTCTAACTGCACTGTGGATTTCTGTATTCAGACTGAATTCTTACCCACCACTTAATGATTTTCAGAAGGAGCACACATTTTGTAGACAAAGCCCTGGCACTTGAATGCTTCTGTACACTTAATTTCTATACAGTTAAAATCCTACAGTTAGTGCATTGACAGTGTTACATAACTAATAATTAATATGTTTTAGTTGGTTGATTTATTTTGAAAGAACATGAAGGAACTAAAACGAAGTGATTTATGCTTATGCTCCCCATTTGTCATCAATATACAACAATAATTTCAAGTAGCATTGGTTATGCAACCAAAAGAGCAGAGGCATTGCTGAGCATCTGACTACGGGGAGTAACCCTATGAATGTGTGGCAAAAGTCACAAAAATGAACAAAACAGTGGCTTTTGGGAGGAAGCTACACACAGTGATCGTCAGGACATAGATAATGTGACAGCTTGGTCCCTTAGAGACCTAAAAACTTCTGTGTTCAAAGACTTAATTACCTCACAGCAGGCTTTAGAAAGGTGACTTTGGTATGAAGGCCAATAGGCTTTCCAAACACAGAATAATTTCTTAGGATTTTAAAGGAAGTTAGCATAAAGGATCTGGCTCAAAAAGTAATGGGCTAGCAGTAACTAAAACAGCAAAAAAAATGTGCTGAAAAGCAGCACATCCTGACTGCGTCTCAAAACCAGGACAGAACAATGGCTCTGCTCTCACAGCTCCCCAAACCCAGCCCACTCTGGGGCTGATGGCCACGGATCTGATCTTTGCTGCAGATTTCTGTCACTTTTGCTATGTCAGTCTAAAGCGTGGAGACACGAACGTCTCACCACGACAGCTGCTGACAGAAATCCCCAGGAGAGACACAGCTGTGCCATAAAGGATATGAAAACATGTCTGCCAACACACATTTTTGGCAGCACTCACTCCTAACCCCAGAGTGAGCAACAGACTGGCTGTGCCCTAAGCAGGCGCCTGTTTAGCTCACAGAACACAGGGCAATTCCACAATGCACACTGTGATAGCAGCATTCCTCTAAAACCAGCAGAAACTCTGGGGTCAGGAAGTAAAAATTCCTTTGATCCTTCTAATAATTCCCCCTCTTTCATGTTGGCTTTCAGCACTTGTCATCTCCCTGGCTGAAGAACTGATGTAAAACACATCGATGAACTCTTGGAGGCAAGAAGCAAAAGTCTACTATGATAAAGAAACTCTGATTTTGGCACAAACAGCTGTGAATAACAGAAAAACCAACAACAAACAGTAAGAAGTGGTAATAGAGAAAATAAATATTGCTGTGAACATTCAGTGTTCACATTCAACACCCCTGGTGCCGCAAAACAACCACTGGTGAGCAGGGCTGAATTATGAATGCAATGTTTGTATCATCAGCAATAGCTACAACATTTTCAAATGATGATGAAGTTACTGGAGTCACCATGGGTCTTCACAAAAATAAAGAAAACATTGTTTAATAGAGACTGAATCCAAGGCACCTGCACCCTGGAAGCAATCAGCCAGGAATGGATTATGTGCAGAACATGCAGCTATGCTGGGGTCACCTGACACCCAGGTGTGCAAACACCCACCGGTGCAAGTCTGTCCTTGGCAAAGTCTGAGAGGGAAATCCTGAGTACACACAGGCACATTTCTATTGAACACTGTGCTGCTTCCCGAGCAGTGACAGGGCTGCAAACCACACACACCTCCTGCTCCTTCCACTACTTCATTTCCAAGTACAAAGAAAAGAGCAGTATTCCTCCGTGGGGGCATAAAGAAGGTGAATCACTGGGAATATAAAATATAAAATCATAGAGTGGTTTGGGCTGGAAAGGACATTAAAGCTCATCCAGTGCCACCCCCTGCCATGGGCAGGGACACCTTCCACTATCCCAGGGTGCTCCAAGCCCTGTCCAACCTGGCCTTGGACACTTCCAGGGATGAGGTGGCCAGAGACTGAATGTCCAGACAACCTGTGCCAGGGCCTCAGCCCCCTCACAGCGATCTGGGGTTACCTCTCCTGAAACCACCCCAGGCTTTCCCTCCTCCCATCACTTTCCCTGCAGCCAACCCACGTTAGAGGGGCAGGGAAAGGTTTCCTACCACAGCAGGAGAAACAAAGGTTCAGACATTCATCAACCATGGTCAGGTAAGCACTTGTTTGGTACACGAGTGAAACGGTGCTGCAGGAGCAAAGGAATATTCCTAACGAGGTCACCTTGAAAAGTTTTAGAACCAACAGGATGCATCCAAGGGATGGGATTTATGCTGGCAACACCCACACACAGGGCAGCAACTCACAGGTGTACCAGAGCAGTAACAGCCCAGTGTGGAAATTATATTTTAGTTCAACATTTAGATTTAAAAACTAAATAAATAATCGACTCACTACATTATTATTGCGTAGTTAAAGGTATTATTGTGTACCTTTTTATTCTTAGAAGCCATGTAGTATCACTAATTTCAGACAGTTATTTAAAGCACATGTGCATTACTTAAATCCTTGGATGCTGCTTCCCTGTCCTTTTTTTCCTCCTCTTTTTCTGTAGGTAGCGATTTATGCTGCTACAGGATTCAGACTGCTTGCCCTACTAAACACATGCATTTGTGAACTGGTTGCTGATAGCATTGATTTTTCTGTTTATCTCAATTCTTACCTCCACCTCAGCTCTTTAAAAGATCAGTTCTCTTGGTTTCCTCCTGATTATTTTACTATCTAAAACAAGATTTTAATGCTGGACCTGGCATCAGTGTTAAGATGTAAACAGAAAAAGACCAAAGCAATGTTTTCCTCCGCTCACTTTGCTTGCCTTGGTGACTCCCACTCCTGCATTCATCCCAGCTGGTTTCCACATAGCTCCTATTTCACAGCAGAGAAGCTTCCGAATGGGAAGCTTTCTTTCATTTCTGGGGTTGGTTTTCTTTATTTCAATTTATTTCAAGCGCCACGACACACCCACGAGCTGCACGAGAGGGTCCCAGGCCAGCACATCTTCTCACCCTGCACAGCCAAGGCACGCGTGGCAAAAACACGGGTTCGCTGCTTGTTTCGATCACAGCTCCAGTGCCACAAGCGTGTTTAGAAAACCACAGAATATTCCGAGTGGTTTATAATAATCCCACCCCGCGCATCCCTGGGAGCGGTGTCCAAACACTCCTGGAGCTCTGGCAGCCTTGGCCCATTCCCTGGGGAGCCTGGACAGTGCCCAGCACCACCTGGGGGAAAACCTTCTCCTGATTTATAACTAAAGGAGACCTCAAAGCGCCTCTGCTGCCTCCTCACAACCATTTCACAAGGCTCACAAGAACTTTCCTTAGCACGCACTTACCCAACACCGCCCCTCCACACACAAATCCACAGAGTAGAAGGAGAAAAGCATTTCCCCCCTACCCCCTCCCACGCCTCGCAGAGCTGCCCCTGCAGCCCCCGCACCGCTCCCAGCCCCCGAGCCAGAGACCCGCGCCCGTCACCGGCAGGCTCGGGAGCTGCAGCAGCTCAGGAGGACACGGTGTAGCTTTCCCTTGTCCCCATTCTCCTCGCCCCTGTCCCACCCTGAGGCGTCACCTTCGCGCAGCCCCTCAGCCAAGCTCCCGCCGCTGCCGCCATTTTAGCGCCCGCCCCGTGACGTCAGGACCACCTCCTGCATGACGTCAGAACCACCGCCCCCGTGACGTCAGAGCCAACGCCCTCCCCTCCGCTCCCGCCGGCTCGCGCGGGTCTCGCGAGACTGCGGTGGGCGGGGCCGGGCCGGGCCGGGGGGAGGCACAACAAACATGGCGGCGGCGGGAGGCGGGAGCGGCGCGGGGCGGCGGCGGTGAGTGCTGCTTGTCCTCTCCTTCCCTCTTCTCTTCTCTCCTTCCGTCCCTTTCCCTCGCCCTTTCTCTCCTCCCCTCACCTTCTGGGGCCTCCCTATGCCGTGACGGGGCCGGGCGGCGGGAGCGGGGGGTAACGCTTGGGGAGGGCCGCGCTGCCCCGCCGGCAGTGGGGCCGGGTCAGCGGCGCAGCCCCGAGGCTGCTCCCTTGATCTGAAGCTGGGAGACACAGAAGTCAGGGGAATCACAGAAATCACAGACATTACAGAAATCACAAAATTACTGTAATCGCACGTTGACAGAGTGGGTGAGATTGGAAGGAATCAATCCGGTCCCACCTCCCTGCTCAAGCAGGGCCAGCCCAGAACACACGGCACGGGTTCTGGGATATCTCCAGTGAGGGAGACCCCAAACCCTCTCTGAGCAGGCTGTTCCAGCGCTGTCACCCTCACAGTAAAGAAGTTCTTCCTCATGTTCGGGCGCAACTTGCTGTGCATCAGCTCCTGCCCGTTCCTCTGGTGCCACTGCTGGGTCCCCCGCCCAGAGCCTGGGCCCTGCTCGGAGCCCTCCCTGCGGGCAGGGACACCAGGGCTGAGGGGCCCTCTCAGCTGGGGCTCCTCTCGAGGCTGAGCAGCCCCAGCTCCCTCAGCCTTTGCTGGGCACGGAGATGCTCCAGTCCCTTCAGCATCTTTGTTGCCCTTCACTGGATCCTCTCCAGAAGCTCCATCTCTCTTGTCCCGAGGAGCCCAGAACGGGACACGCGGATTTACGGGAGGTTTCGCGTGGCCGTGTCGCTTCCCACCCTCGCGTGGGGCGGAGGAGGAGGCGCGGGATCGACCGGGGGTGTTCGGGGTTGATGGCAGGACACGGGCGGCTACCGACGCTGTGCTTCACTCCCCATTCCCACGGTGAAAACTCCTTCAGGACGACCGGGCAGGGCTTGGATGGAGTTCGGGATCCTTCCTGCTTTAATTTATGTGCCCTGAAAAAGATGGAACAGAGAGATCCCTCCTTTTTTTCCCCCCTGGATTCCTTAAAAGAAGGTGGGATGCACACATATGCTCATAATAATTTTAATCTCTTACTGCATACGTGTCCTCATAGTTGTTTTATTCTCTTATAATTACTGCAGGATTAGTTCTGACTGCATGTGTGAAACTGCTGGGTGTACTCTGTATGAACTACTTTCTTTAGCAGCATTAAGTAGGCAGAATATTTAATCCTGGCACGTTCTTTGACAACAAACTCAGCTCACCTCAGTGCTGTGACCACTGTTCAGTCCAGCAGTTGTGCCTGGGTACAAAATGAGTAACCAGTGCTCTGTTCCTCGTTGTGTGAAGCTGGAGGAGGTGTGGTTGTGCCAGCAGAGCTCGAGTAACACCCTGTGTGATCAGCCCATCCCTGGTGTGTGAAACACGAGCTGGGCTGCTCAGTTTCTGATAATTAGAATTGCATTTTGTGGTTTGCAGGAGCGACGCAGCAAGGATCAGATGTGCGTCATTCTCCCCTGAGAAGGAGAGTTGCTGGCTGTGTAGCTCTAAAAAATACCACATAAAATCACAAAAGTGTTTGAGCATACAAATAGGAGCTTTTGGGTTGTGCTGTAATTGTGGTGACTTCCTTACACTGATGTAAGGAAATGGATGAGTGTTTTCATGTTAAATCAGTGAGGTAGAGGAAGGAAATTTTATGCAGTTGATCCCCAACCTGTTTATGAAATTTTATGTAATTTTCTTTTAAAATTAAATGTCATTATAAAAGCAATCAGTGCAATCAAGTGAGGCTGAGAGAATTGGGATTGTTCAGCCTGGAGAAGAGAAGGCTTTGGGGTGACCTAATTGTGGCTTTCCAGTGCCTGAAGAGACCCAAAAGAAAGATGGAAAGAGATTATTTACAAGGGCCTGGTGTGACAGGACAAGGGGGAATGGCTTTAAACTGGCAGAGAGTGGGTTAATATGGGATATTAGGGAGAAATTCTTCCCTGTGAGAGTGGGCAGGCCCTGGCACAGGGTGCCCAGAGAAGCTGTGGCTGCCCCTGGATCCCTGGAAGTGTCCAAGGCCAGGTTGGATGGGGCTTGGAGCAACCTGGGCTAGTGGAAGGTGTCCCTGCCCATGGCAGGGGCTGGAACAAGATGGTGTTTAAAGTTCCTTCCAACCCAAACTATTCTGTGATTCTATGAAGTAATTTTTAGTGCCTTACCCAAAGGCACACACAGATTCTCCTCTGATAACACAAACCTTTGATGTTGTTTAGAATGGTTTAATTTTAAATTGTTATTTCTTATTATAATTAATGGAAAGTTGGCCTGGTCAGGGCTCTATGTTACATTGTCCTCATTTTCTCTTCCTTACCTTTAATTCATATCTTGATGTCTTTGTTTTATTGCAGGAGACACCAACAAATGGAACCCAAATTAACTTAAGCCTACAGGAGGCTGGTGACACCTGAAAGAGGGTAGGTAATTTAGGTACCTAAAGATGTGTTCCAGACTAACTTAATGTTGACAATAAATGCTGGGAGTTGAGCACACTCAGGTAAGATGTGAAAGACCTTCCTCATGTGGATGCTAAAAATGAACAAACACTTGTAATTAGCTTTGGACACACAGGAGAAGATGTTTAAATGTGATCTGGAACTCAGAACTTGTGTTTCTGTAGGTCACTTAAATAGCTATTAAAAAATAAAGAATGTTCTTATTGAAATGGTAGCATTGTAAATTATTTCTCATTATAATCTGCAGGAATAATGTGATAGACTCATTGTTCTCCTTCCAACTGTATCCCAAGCTCTGTCTTCCCAAATTCATTGTGGATTGAGACTTAATAGAGATTTGTTATTTACAAGCCTGACCACTGATGCCTGGGGAATATTTTAATCATTTCAGTGCAAAATAATGGACTGGATTAAGACTTTTTTCTCAGGATAGGAAAGTAAAATTTTGGGAGAACTTTGAAACAATGCTTTCTCTAAGGCTTCTTTTCAGCTTTGCTAATCACCAACATTCAGTTGTTTCCCAGCATTGCAGTTCCCATAATTGACTGACCCAAATCTGGGGCTTTTTGGAGCCAGATGTTCATTGGATAAAAGTCAGTGAGACAGAAGTGTCCTTCAGGTGACACCCAGGAAGCAGGGGACGTAGTCTTTGAAGAACTTTTACTGGAAATCTGATTGTTTTAATAAAATTGAGGGCAGCAGAGTGTTAGAGCCTTGTCTTTCAAACACAAATATTTTTCAGGTTTCTTTCTTATAACTCATGGAGGTTGGGAATAATAATGGACTCACATTTCCTTTTTATTCCTTCTAGGGAAAGTGGAGAAGCCACTCTGTGCTGTTTATCTGACGTGTTGGGGTACATTTTGGAGCATGTTTGCTACTTAGCAGGAAACTAAACTTCAGGTATGATCCTTTTAGGTTTTTTTAAAGGCAAGTTGATTTTGATTATGTCATTTTATTATTTTTAAATTTTATTTATTATTTTATTGTTATGTAATTTACCTGTTGCTGACAGCAATTTCCCCATAAAGTGTAAGTGGTGGTCTTTAATGAGTTAAAAATTCAAAAACCACAATATTCTTATGGTTTTCAATTTGTGCTTTGAGTCATGCTGTGTGATAAAAATAAAAGATCACTTCACTTAAAAAAATCTAAACCAATCCCAAACTTGTTTTTATGAATGCATTCAAATTTGATGGCACTTGTGTTCTGAAAACATTTTCTCTTCTAGGCACAAGACGTTGTAAATGAAAGAGTCACTATGGGGGAAAAGAAGGCAGAACCGTTGGACTTTGTGAAAGATTTTCAGGAATATCTGACCCAGCAGACTCACCATGTCAATATGATTTCTGGATCTGTTACTGGTGACAAGGAAGTAGAGACTCTCCAGGGAGGTGAGCTGATTCCAGTACCATAAATTTGATTTTTTTGAGAGTGACTTCACTGTTCACAGTCCAGGTAATGCTGCAGCTGTATGGAAGCATTTCTGATAGTCATTTTCATGTCACAAAGGATGTGCATGTACCTTTGTTTTAATCTGGGCATGTTTTTGTAGTTCTCTATATTTAAAGACCAAGGGCAGAAAGAAACAAAAGACATTTGGCATTTGCTCACAGCAAGACAGATGGTGTCCCACAGATTCTTCATTAAAATCTGTGCTGCATTGTTCACAGCTGGGACAGAAGGGGATCAGAATGGTCTGGATCATCCTTCTGTTGAAGTTTCACTGGATGAAAACTCAGGAATGTTGGTGGATGGGTTTGAAAGGACTTTTGATGGAAAGTTGAAGTGTCGATACTGCAACTATGCCAGCAAAGGAACAGCACGGCTCATAGAGCACATCAGGATTCACACAGGTATGGAATGTTCTGCTCTGCTTGGCTGGGAGGCCGTGGGGTATTCACTTAAAGCTGGGATTCGCATGGTCAGGAGTGGAAAATTCGAGCAGTGTGAGAGTTCTTAACAAGGATTTGGTGGGGTTTTATAGCCTAATTTTGTAAAGGTGTGCCATGTACCTATTTAAACTGTGCAAATTCCTACTGACATTTATTATTATAAATAGCTGCAGGAGAGTAAAGTTTGGCATGAAAGCTTCCATGTAAATTGCAGTGCCTTAAAAATATCTTTTAGTTTTTCTGTGCTGATGAGAAAAGTGACAAATGTACCTGTGGCTACGTGGAGATTTATTGGGGCTTTTCTTCCTCTGTTGTTTAGCTATGAAAATATTCCTGTTCTGCACAGCATTCTAGATGTGGAAGTACAAAGCATAGTAATAAGAATAAAGTTATTGGTAGAATATTCAAATGTGAGGACATATCATCAAGTAAGTGATTGATAACAGTAATGAAAACAATACCTACTGTGGCTTCTTTAATCCTAAACTGGTCCTGAAAGCTTCAGGCAAATGAGAGGAAACAAAAAAATAGGTGCTTGTGAAGTCTGTCAAGTGTATCACACCAATACAGAAGACTTTCAGGGTGTTAAATAGAGCAGAAAAAAATTGTGTTCTGCAAAGAATGAAAGTTTTTACAGGTTTCCAGTCTGGTATCGACTGTTCCAAAACTCCCAAGTGTCTCATTTCAGTGGTCTTGGGTAGGAGGCATTTTGGGACTCACCTTGAAGGAAACGTTGTTGTAACTGTAATTGTAGCTCTCCTCAGGTACAGCTAGTCAGATTCTCACTTTGCTGGGAGCCATTCCTTCCTAACAGTAACTCTTTGGGTGGATTTTGGGGAAGGTGGGGCTCCTTGCGCTGGCCCTGCAGTGCTGGTTTGTGTTAACAGGGCATAATGGGGTAGGAAATGGCAACCAACCAGAAATCAGAGAGTTCTGAGGTTCAGATTCTGAAGTCCTGGTAAATTCTTCTCTTGTGTGTTCCAGAACAACAACAAAAAAAGAGTTATTTTGGTTTGGTTTTCCTGGTTTGGTTTGTTTTGTTTTTTCACTCAGGGGCAAGGAGATCCAAGGCCTGAGTGTTGTTGTGCTTGGAAGCCTGGCGGAGGGCCAGGAGATGGACTGCTTGTGCTCTGAAGGCTCAGATGAGTCAGCATTAAAACAGGGAAGTGGCAGCCGACTCACAGCCTCAGAGCAGTGTAAATAAACAGGTGCAGCATCCTGGACATCTGCCAAAGTAATTGTGACCCAGGCATGATCATGCAACCTTTATTATTATTGTTAAGTGCAACCTGCTCCAGGATTGGCTTTGTGCTGAGCCTGGCAGCAGATAATGAGTAGTTCACCAGCTGTGTCGTGCTACGTGTGATGCAAAACTTTTATCTCTGTGTAACCAGTTTAGAATGAAATAAGACCATTCAGGTTGGCAAATTCTGTGGGAATGCAGGAGTTTATCAATCTTCTCATACCATTGTAGCAAATCTCCAGATCTTTACACACCTTTGTGTGTATATATATGAGTGTAGAGATATGCTCGTGGACAAATCATGGTTTCTCTTTGTCCAAAGAAGGAACTTAGAGGTAGCACAAAAATGGATTTCTTTCCTCTTGGAGAGCCAGTGATGTAGGGGGAAAAAGAAATCTATTTGGCATCCCAGGTTGTGATTCCAAACTGTGGGATGCTCATCAGTTACATGACAGGGATTTAGAAACTGAGCTGGTGTTCTAGAGAGGACGAGTAAAATGATCTTTCATTTCAGCACCTGAACATACATCAAATCCTTTAGGCACTTTGTGATGTTGCAGACCTGGGTCTGTAACTCCTAGATCAGTCTGTCAAGGAAAAATCAGGAGTCCTAAAGTGCTGTGTTACAAATGTGTTGGCCTGTAATTATGTTTGAAAGTTTTCTGAGTGTTTTTTAGAATGTTAATTTTAATATCTATCAATTTCATTTAATAGAATAGCAAAGTTCTGCCTGTGCAAAAGGAGATGATGGTCACCCTGATCATCATCCCATCGCCCATCTGGGAGAGCACACAGCTCTCCAGGGAATACCTGGCTTTTGTTTTCTGTTATAACTCTTTAGCCACAGGATCCTTTCTCAAAGCTCAGTTCTTGAGTGGCTGCCTGTGTGCATGGGTTATTTAGGTGGTAGTTCTAAGATGTTTAAAGGTAGGGATATTTGGAAGGTCCCAGAACGATACCCTCCCTCACTGTTCAAACACAGTTGTGGAGAACAGTAACATTTTGGTGGTACAGACATTCCTGTGTTCCCCTGTGCACTCCATGGGCGAGGGAGAGGTTGGATCCAGTTAAAGGCACCACAAACATCACTGCATTCAGTCCTTGGCGTTGTTGCTGCAGTTCCCAGGCAGGGTGTCTGTTATGCTAATTCCACTCAGGATTGTTCCCTGTGCTGATGATCCCTGGGGTGAGGCGGAGCTGTCCCAGTGTTCTCCACTCTCCCAGGATACTGAGCTCGAGGCTGCCGGTGACTGAAGTTTGATGAGCAGCTCAGAACGAGCCACTCCGTGTCCCACACAAAGCCTTTCCCAGGCGCTCCGAGGTGCTATGGGATAATCTGTTCTGCTTTTCCAGGGGAGAAGCCGCACAGGTGCCACCTGTGCCCCTTTGCTTCGGCCTACGAGCGTCACCTGGAGGCTCACATGCGGTCCCACACCGGAGAGAAGCCCTACAAGTGTGAGCTGTGCTCCTTCCGCTGCAGCGACCGCAGCAACCTGTCCCACCACCGCCGGCGCAAGCACAAGATGGTGCCCATCAAGGGGACGAGGTCTTCCCTGAGCAGCAAGAAGATGTGGGGGGTTCTTCAGAAGAAGACCAGCAATTTGGGGTACAGCAGAAGAGCATTAATTAATTTGAGTCCGCCTTCCATGGTGGTGCAGAAACCAGACTACCTTAATGATTTCACTCACGAAATCCCCAATATCCAGACTGAGGCGTACGAGAGCATGACAAAAACGACTCAGAGCGGTGGCTTGCCAAGAGATCCACAAGACCTCATGGTGGATAATCCTTTAAACCAGCTCTCCACGTTAGCAGGACAGTTATCCAGCTTGCCACCCGAAAACCAAAATCCAGCCTCTCCCGACGTTGTTTCCTGTCAAGATGAAAAGCCTTTCATGATACAGCAGCCTGCTGCACCTGCGGTAGTTTCATCTGTGTCAGCAAATATTCCTCAGAAATGGCTTCCAACCAGCCCTGATTCCCGGCCAACACACAATCAGAGGAACTATAGTCCCGTGGCAGGGCCCAGCAGTGACCGCAGTGCCCACACCAGTACGCCCAGTATCAGTAACAGTCAGCCGAGCACTCCAGCTCCAACCCTGCCAGTTCAGGACCCTCAGCTCCTGCACCACTGCCCACACTGTGACATGTACTTTGCGGACAATATCCTTTACACCATCCACATGGGATGCCACGGATTTGAAAATCCTTTCCAGTGTAACATTTGTGGGTGTAAGTGTAAAAACAAGTACGACTTCGCTTGCCACTTTGCAAGAGGCCAACATAATCAACATTGACTGAGAACGTGCTTTCATTTAGTTTTTTAACATATTACAGTCTATTTTTCATACTTGCTGATGGAAAGCTTGCACATTCCCGTAAGGAATCTTCACATTAAGCAATTTGACAAAAGAGGCAAATTGATTTCCGTGTTCTAGTAAAACTTGCCAGGGAAATTTTGTATCAGAGTCGGTTGTTGTTTTATATGTAGCCTTTCAAAAAAGCCAAGACTGCTGTAAGGGTTGGAATGCATTTACATGCTGTGGTTGCTAAATTTAAGTTGCTTGCACTTAATCCCAATAAACATTCTGCAAATGGAGAAGCAGAGCGTGTGTCCTGAGCCATAGGATGTAATTCTCAGATTGTTAGTAGGCAAGACAAGATATGTTATCCATAAAATGCGAAAAGCCAGTGCAATGACGCATGATGTAGTGACAGGACAAGGAGGAATGGCTTCAAAGTGACAGAGGGCAGGGTTAGATGGGATATTGGGAAGGAATTCTTCCCTGGGAGGGTGGGGAGGCCCTGGCACAGGTTGCCCTGAGAAGCTATGGCTGCCCCATCCCTGGAAGTGTCCAAGGCCAGGTTGGAGAGCGCTTGGAGCACCCTGGAATAGTGGAAGGTGTCCCTCCTTTAAGGTCCCTTCCAACCCCAACCATTCTATGACTTTGAAGAAGTCCTTAAAAACTTGGCTACTCAACAAACAGAAGTAACTTTCACATACAAATCCAATTTGATGTAAAAGTTGCTTTAATCTTCTGATGAAGGTTAATAATAATTTTTTGTTTAGTATAGTCTAAACTCTTCATGCTAGGACTTTAACACTAATTTACCTACTAGCACAAAACTAGAAAGTAACAGGTTTTTGTGAATAAAACTCTGATAGGAAAAAAAAGAGCTAAAAGCCTGTCATTCATGAGTTGTAGAAACATAAAAGTAAGATACCTTATTTTACCTACCCTCTACCAAAATTTTACGTGTCATTCTTTTTCAGAGGAGGCAATTTTTAGAGACATAATGAAGAGCCTGTAGAACTAATATGTATTCTGTGAGATTTCTAACTGCCTTAAACTGAGTTGTACAGATATTTAAAATTTGCACAATTAGACTTCTGTCCTGCTGATAGAAGTTCTGATAGAAACAAACGAGAAGTTTACAAATTAAAACTCCTTTGTTCAGTTTTATGTTAGGCCAGGCTACAACTGAGAGCTTGCCTGTATGTTTGAGAGTTGTATAATCCAGTTCATTGTAAACTTCAGCTGACTTGGAGGCCTGGTTTGTCCCCTCTCCCAGGTTTGGTGTCCTTTGGGTGTGCTGGAAATAAGGGGAAGGACCTCTGGCTCTTTCTGGGCTCCATGTAGGATGCAAAGGAAAACTGGCTGACTACACTGAAGTTGTTGTTAGGAATTGTAGGTGGCAAATGGTAACTGAAGTTGTTTGTTTGTTTCACACTGTACATCTTTAGAAGCCCCCGGGCTAAAGGACAGGCACTTTAACTTAAACCTAAATAAAACATCTGAGCAAAATTAATAATAATGTGCTAGATAAGAATTTGAGACATTAAAAATAAAGGAAGAATTGTTGCTTTTTCCATATTTAGACATGCACTTTTACCTTGGTTTGTCTTACTTGAGACAAATATATAAGCTTCCCTTATATATTCCCCTTTTCCTATCAGCAAACCATGTTTTGTTAAAAGCAGGAAGATTTTATTAATGTTCCACAAGGCAGAGGTTGGAATCTGAATAGCAAATGTTTGGCTTATTCAAATTTATATTGTTACTGGAGCTAAAACTTCTTGAAGCCAATGGAAAAACTTGCAGTGATCAGGGTGAGATCAATGCAAGAAAAAACACCTGTCTAAGAATTTTAGCTGTAGAAGTAATTTTGACTTTAATTACATAGAAATTTGGGTACCAGACGTGTTTCTCTCCACCTGACTGACCTACTGTTGAATTTCTGTGCTTGAGGAACTGGATTCTTGGCTGTGCAGTCTTGTAGCAATGAGGTCAGAAATCTGCCACTGAAGTGGTTCCAGTGTAGTGAAGATGAACAATAACACTGTCACTCATAAAAATTGTTTTGTTTTCAGGCCTGGTTCAGAATTCATTTTGCTGAATTTGTAAGACAGAATGCAATTTTCATTTTTCATCATGACACTGTAATTCCAAAATATTTCATTGTTTCTTTATACTTTTTAGATTTATTTTATAAGTAAAACTGCAAGTCTGTGCGCTTAAACATCCTTTATTTTAAGGAGTAAAAGCTGATTGAACTGGAATCCAGTTGGAAGTTACTGCTCCTAGTCAGGTTTTGGAATCAAATTTTTTTTCCAGTCAGTGAAGGCAGAAATGGTGGCTGTCTTTGGATCACACAATGAACAATTCTACAATTTAGATTTGGCTAAAATACGACAGTATTAGGATAAGAGACATTCCTCTTGAAGACCTTTATAATTAGTGATTTATAGAAGTGGTTTTCCTTGCCTGTTTGATAGATGATGCAATCTCCTGTTCCTATGCTCTTGCAAGTTTTCCAAGGAAACTTGTGCAATGGTGGTGCTCCAGGGAGCACCTTACAGTACTGAGTGATCACAGCAGCCAAGTTCTCCTTGGTTTGTGGCTTTCTCCCTCCTGGTGTTGTAGGGAGAGTAACTTCCATGTGCACAGATGGGGCTGCTGACCCACTGGGGCTTCTGTTGGCAGTGTTAACCTTGTTACAGGCTTTTCTTTGTCTCATGATTTGGTGATTTAGAGAAATGACTCCTGAACCACGATGGCCTTGAACAAAACTAAGGATAGGTCACTAATGGAGTAGCTGGGAGCAAGAGGAAGCCTGCAGGATCTTATGGAAAAGGGGCCCTTATTTAGGAGGGGATCCTATTGTGGGGAATGTGTGTTCTTACTAACGAAACTCAGAATGGAAAAATCTATCCCCAAGCCTTGCAAATTGTTGTTTGGAAACACTTTCCTGCTGCTGCCTGGGTACCATTGGTTCTGCTCTTGAAGTAACTAAGGGAAAGATTAGTTGGGCCATCTATGGATGACTGAGGAATGAAAAGCTCTTTTCCTTGTTTCCTTGAGCAAACTCCTCGTTGCAGGGGGGTTCTTGGGCAGCAGCAGCTTTGGTGCTCATCCCTTGGCTCTGCACCCACATCCCTGGGGTGGATCCCTGTGTCCTTCCCAGGACTAGGACTGTTCATGTTCCACGATCACACTGTGTTCAGTTGTGCCAAACGATGCCCTGATGTCATTGTCCCCTTCTGTCACTGAGGAGCTTTGGAAGGTGTATTTTCCTGTTTTTCATAATTTACACATACTGTTGACTATAATTTAAAGAGAGTTTGTGCTGGCAAATTGTTTCCAAGTACGATCCCTTGCACAAGCAGGCCTTACCCAGTCAGTGAGGGAGATTTGTCCAGGATTCTGGGATTGAGTCCTTAGAGGAACTTTTCTTATTGAGTCCTCCATGTGCTACACTGCACTTACTTGTTTGGTTTTTTTTTTTTTTTAAACCCAAATCCTTATATTATAAGGTGGTGGGTGATTAGCATTTTAACTGTTATTAATGGAAGTTTGAGAAGGAGATGGAATTTTTCCATAGCTCGATTCTGTTAAGTTCTGTAGTTGCAAAACATGAACTTTGTGGGGGTTTTGTTTTCATTGTCATAGCTTATTTTATAGCTTTGTGGACATTTGTAACACGCACTATTTATAGCACTCTTCGTACACATTTACTGTTTGGAGATGGAATATTCCAATGAACATACAAATATTTGAGCATCTTCATTATCTCAGTTAATACTTCAACTGTGAAGCAGGCAATAGGCAAAAACAGTTGTTTTTTCACAGACACGTGTTTAGATTAAGAGGATTTAGACAAAATGTTGATTGGCATTTTAATATAAAACTCAGTGCTGGGAGCCACTTTCCAGCAGTGTTTTCCAGCCAAATAATCTGTTACTGTTTGTTTTGTTCCAGAATGTTTTGGGGGTTTGCTTTTTGTTTCTTTTTGACGAAGGGAATGTAATTTAGAAGTCTTCACTGGCAAGTTTTCTACTAATTTTAAGCTTCTTTGAAAATCTACAGCAAATGGATGTTCTGCTGCAGGAAATCTCTTCCCTGCTGAAGCATTTTTCATTGAGCAATCTTTGTGTATGTGCTTCTAAGTACCTACTTTGTTAATAATATGTATTTCAGTGTAAAGAGCAGATTTTATGCAAAAATGAAACCTGTTAAAGTTGTAAAATAAATTTGAATGTTAGTGAATGTTTTTGAGATGACAAGATTAATTCTGAAATAACTCTATCTCATGTAGTTCATGTTGTGAAGCTTTGCTTTTGTAAGATATGAATAAAATAACACTTTCTAATTAGGTCTCACGTTAATTCTTAATTGTATATGCTTCCATGGGTGGAGCTGGTGATTTCCCAGGTGCTCCTCCTGGATTAACTCTTTACGATTCCATGAAATTTCTATCTAAGGATGGTTTATCCACAGCCAGGAACAGCTTGGTTAGACTTGATTAGACTGTTTCTGTTCCATATCATGGGGAGAGGAGTCACAGAGGCTCCAGGGAAGGGAGCTGTACCTCAGATCTCTCAGCAGCCTTGCTCTGAGTACTGTATTTTAAACCCTTTGGACTCCTAAACACCCAACATTCTCTTATGTCATTATTTAAAAATATATTTATTTATTACATTGGTTGCCTCATGTTGGAATGAAGAAATTACACTTGTAGCAGGGTCAGAATATTGGGTTTTCAAAGTCTTCCCTTGCCTCAACTCTTCTAAAAATTCTGCTTTCAGTTTGTTGAGTTCTTCTGCCAGGCTCTTCATCTCACTTGGGAGAACGTTTTTACCTAAAAGAAAACGAAAGCTGAACTTTTGACTTCATACTTACAGACAAAATCACAGAACCACAGAATAGCCTATGTTGGAAGGGACCCACAGGGATCATCCAGCCCAGCCCCTGGCCCTGCCCAGACACCCCAACAACCCCACCCTGGGCATCCCTGGCAGCGCTGCCCAAACGCTCCTGGAGCTCTGGCAGCCTCGGGGCCGGGACCATTCCCTGGGGAGCCTGGGCAGTGCCCAGCACCCTCTGGGGGAAGAACCTTTCCCTGATACCCAACCTAAACCTCCCTGGCACAGCTCCAGCTGTTCCCTTGGGTCCTGTCCCTGCTCAGAGAGAGAAGCCTGAACACAGGCACAGAGCTGAGCTTTCCAGTTAAGGACACCTAGCTGCTTCTCATATAAACCTTAGGAGCAAACCAGTGCAGACTGCAAAGCCCATGTCCTCCTTGACACGTGTCCCAAAACAGTATTAAATCTCTAAAATACTGCTCTTTATTAAATGGGTTTATTAAAGCTCTATTTAATACAGTTAATAAATGTTACACTGGTTTTTAAATCTACAAATTCCACAAATAACACTGACCAGAGTTGTGGAGGCGACTGCCTCAGGCCCACCTGCTGGGATAGGATTTCTGAACAATTTACCCCAAGGGAATTCCAGGGACTGTTTTCCATTGCCAGTTAGCACCTAGGATAGGTAGGATTGAGAGAAGAGGTACCTTTGGCATCCTGCATTGCCTGAGAGATGACTCTCCTGCATGCCTGGTCAGCCTGATGGACAGCACTGGCTGCACAGATGGCTCGAGCTGCCTCCTGGCCAGGGCCACCAGGAAGGAAGAAAAGAAGCAAACACTTTAAATTTGCTTGACTTTTGAAGTGCTTTTTGAAAACAACACATCAGCAGCACCTCAGTCAGCACCCAGAGCTGTGCCCTGAAGCCCAGCAGTGCTACCTTTTGCTCCGTGTCCTCCTCGTTTGGCCTCTCTGGATTTTCCAAAGTAGTGGCCAGCAAGTTCATGATCTGCTCACTACAAAAACAAACAACAGAAATCAGACACTGATTTTTTTCTTCTATTTTGAAATAATGATGCTACAGAAAAAAAAAAAAGAGCAAGTTTTCAGTTAAATTTTTGAGGCAATCAGTGAAACAATCTGAGATGAAAAACAATTACAACTCAAATTATATCCAGTCTTAGTGTTTCAGACAATTTTCAGAGATTTTCAATGACAGGGTAGGAATGCTGTGAGTGTTGAGGTTAACTCTGCAAAGGATGGTGGCTGTGAGCTCCCAACGAGCCTGAATTCTGTGTAACTGCCTGGCTTCCAAAAATCACCACTGGGAGTATTTTTTACACATTGTGTAGATACAATAAGAAGCTTCTACCACTGAAAACAGAACTCAGGAAAACTCTAGGATCAGTCCAGTAACATACTTGTCCTCTGAGATGCAATCAGAACTACTCAGAACGAGGCTGTGCTGCTCCCAAGCGTTTTTCCTGAGATCTGGCATTTCTATTTTCCTTGCCATTAATTGTATTGTCTGCTCAGGCACGGGATCACTTCTGAGGCGATTCCTCTGCAGGCAGCATTCCAGTGGGCACTCTAAAAATAACTGGCAGAAGCCCAAGGAGTCTAAAAAGAACAAAACCAATTTTATCTTTAAGCAGTTCAAGTAACAATTTCTGAAAGCAACATGCAGGAGAAGAGCTCTACATGAATGAGGAGCTTCTGCACTGGTTCTGAGCCTGACATGAAAACAAACCTAGACAGGAACACAAACAACTTTATTATCGAGGCTGATCAAGTAACGTCTGAGATCAACACACAGAACCATGGATTGGTTTGGGTTGGAAGAGACCTTAAAGCCCATCCAGTGCCACCCCTGCCATGGGCAGGGACACTTTCCACTATCCCAGGGTGCTCCAAGCCCCATCCAGCCTGGCCTTGGGCACTGCCAGGGATCCAGGGGCAGCCACAGCTTCTCTGGGCACCCTGTGCCAGGGCCTCCCCACCCTCACAGGGAGCAATTCCTTCCCAATATCCCGTCTAACCCTGCCCTCTGGCAGTGGGAAGCCATTCCCCTCATCCTGGCACTCCATACCATTGTCCAAAGTCCCTCTCCAGCTGTCTTGGAGCCTCCTTCTGTACTGGAAGGTGCTTTAAGGCTGCTTTAGGAAGGGTTTTACATGATCTACCAATTTGTAATAACACAGTAATAAAGTTACATTGATTGCTACTCTATTACAGGTATCCAGCAATTATGAATAACCAACGTTCCAAGAGAGCACTTGAAAGAAGGCAGCTGAAGTGCACTGAATTCCCTACAAACATCCTCATGCCAAAGAACAAGGAATAATTTACATTTGCGGGCCAGCTGGTACACCTCGTACCGCATGCTCTGGTAATAGAAGTTGTCATCCAGCAGGAGGACAAGCGGCCGGGAGGCGGCTCCGGCGTCACCTTCCGCGGCGGGGAGCAGCCCCTCCCGGCGGCAGCAGCCCAGGAAGCGCTCCCAACCCGGCTGCGCGGGGCCGGGAAGCGGCGCTCCGGTGAGCAGCGCCCGCAGGAATCCCTCCAGGCACTGCAGCAGCTCGCGGCGGCTCCGCTTCCAGCCGGGCAGCTGTGGAGAGAGGAATGGGAGAGATCACGGCCCCGCATGGCCGCTGCTGAGCGCTCCCGCCCTCCCCGGGCCCGCCGGTGAGGGACCCGCCCCAACCCCGGCCCCGGCCCCGGCCCCGGCCCCGGG
>VXBT01012717.1:58934-76321 GCA_013400235.1 Oriolus oriolus
CAGGGCGCGGGCCAGGCTGGACTTGCCGGCCGCGGGCAGCCCGCACAGCAGGCACAGCCCCACCCGGGCGCCGCCGCTCCCCCGCCGCTGCTGCTCCGCCGCCGCCGCCAGCGCTGCCGCTCCCGCCTCTTCCGCCGGCGCTGTGCGCATGCGCGCCCTCGTCGCGGGGCGCCCCCTGCCGGGCTCGGCCCAAACGGCAGGGCCAGGAACGGCCTCTTTTACCCGGTTCTGGTTTTACCCTTTTTTTTACCCAATTCTGGTCTCACAATAAGCTCAAGAATTTGCTTTAGTGACCCCCGGAGCGCCAAAGGCTGAGCCATCCCCGCGTGCCCAGCGGCGCCTTTTGTGGTGATCACAAAATAAAGATACAACTAAGTGTGGTGCCCTGAGGATTTATTTTAAATTGTAATGTAATAAATAACGTCAATGTAATGTTATACTTGAGGTCTAAATGATAGGGATATTTAATAGTAACAATTTGAGATCCTGAGGGATTAGGGAAGAGGACACTTCTTTGGAAGACACACACATTTTGCCAGCAATCTCTTTTGGGTTCTTTTGTCCAGCTCTTCAGTGATGTGGCCATCTGAGAGGTTGGACATATTTGCTTGGTGAGGCAATCCCATAATTTATTCACTCTTTTTTCCCAGTTTATGCTCCCAAATTTGCATGAAGACAACCCGGGTGTGCTTTAGTCCCCAAGGACAGGTGGATCCATATCCACAGCTTTGCTCTCTTGGTCTCTGCACTGCAGCTGCTTCTCCGTTCTGGTGGAGACTCTTTCCCCTGGATTTCCTGGATCCATCCTACATGGAGACATTTGATGGGAGGCCCAGTTGGACAAACTATGTCACTCCATGCATCGTCTTTTAAATGAGTGCTGGTTTCTAACTGTCCCATTTAGAAGGACAAAAGTTAATCTGTTGCTTTTGTAGTGGAATCTGGGAAAAATCTCAAGCTGCAAAACCCAGTAAACACTGAACCACTGTGGAGCTGTACAGTGTGTTTCCCAGGATCCCATATTTTCTGTAACAACAGAGACGGATGGGTTCTTTCAGACTGGGGGACATGACCTACACAGTTTCTGGTGTCCCCATGTGAGGTTACTTTTATAAACTCCCTGAAATGGAAGCTGACTTGGCTGGTGGGTTGTGAGAGGTGGGCTCTGGGGCCCAGCTTTGGTAGGGCTGATGGCAGGCAGGTGTCAGAGCAGCGCACAGGGACTGTCCCCAAGCCTGGCTCCGCAGGCCCTCGGAGTTCCTGGCAGTGTCCTGCGGAGAGGACAGCCCTGGAGGTAAATGCACATCTCCCATCTTTGAATGATGTCTGTGAACAACTGAACTCACCTCTCTGTGGCCTGAGAGTGAGGCAGCACCGTGGAAGAGTCCTGTTCTCTGACACTCTCACAGGTTCAATCCTGTGCGAGCTGAACTTCAGGTTCTGATTCGTAAAACCAAGAGGTGAGGTAGAGGAGGCACAAACACAGCCAGCAGCAAGTAGCAAAACAGTGGGGTATGGTCAAATCTGTGTTCAGTGCCTCTTGGCACCCAGTCCTTCCCAGAGGGACATCCTTTCCAAAGGCATTTTGGCTGCACAAGGAGAGCACTGGAGCATTGAAATCCTTTAATTTGCCTTTTGGGTCAGTTACTTGTCAGAATTGGTTGAGGGTTCCCAAGAAACATTTCAGACAACTGGTCTAGGTGGGACTGGGGGTCGTTGAGGTCCTGAGGAAGCTGCAGGAAGCTGGGTTTGGACTGGCTGCCTGAAGTGTGGAGAACACATTGTGTTTAGTATTTCATGACTTGAGACACCTGACATTTCTAAACTGGTTCTTTCCCATTTTTAAACAGTTTCTAGCATTTACACCTAACTCTCTCTGCCCCTTCCTCTCCCTTGCAGCATTTACCTGTGTTCATGCTGTTTTCTAAACAAGCACTAAACCAACATTTCTCCTTCAAGCCTTTCATCTATTAAAGCTCATGATGCTGTATGAAAAATCCCCCTAAGCAGGACACAAGATATCAATAATATCACTTACAGTGATATACCAAGATAAACATAGGAAAGATGAAGTGAATAAGGTTTGAAATACTACAGACCTTGTACCAGGAAAATGCAATATGGTAAAAACATTGGGACTTGATGGGGCAGGCTGGAAAAGACATTGCAGAAAATCATGTTAGCAGAAAACACGAAGTGTAGATAATTCTTCAGTATTAAGCTGGTGGCATTTTAGAACTAGTTCTCATTTCCTGGGACTTTCTTCATATTCTCTTGCAACGCTTTGTTTTGATAATTTTTATTCATTTTTATCAGAACTAGACCCACAGCCTGGCTAAGCAGCATCTCCAGTGTTTGGCTGAAGAATTAATACAGGTGGTTTCACTGTATCAAAAAGTCACAAAGTTATAATTAACTGTGTTGGAGAAAAGGCACTGTGCAGTTTGGATCACCCAACATGAAATAATGCAAGTCTGCCTCTATCTTACCTGATTGTTTCCTGTGTCATGACTTGCTCTGTTGCCTTGCTTTGGTTCCTGCCCACTGTTATCCCTGAAACAGAAACCACATCATCAGGAAATCCCTTCAGGGATGCAGAGTTTTCCAAGGACAAGGCTACAGCTTAGAGACCTGGATTCTGCTTTTGAGTCCATCCTTTCCTGCACTTGACAAGCAATTTCAATATGCTCTGCCCCCATGTCTGTGCAATACAATTATCAATTAAAATTAGGAAAATGCAATGTATTTTGGGAAAAAATGCTTGAGAACTGCCAAGAGGAGTTTCTGGATTGAACTACCAAGGAGCAGGGGATGGGATGTTAGACTGCTGTTAGCAGGGCAGTCTTCTAGGAGGTGTGGAATTCTTTGTGTAGATGAAGCATCCGCCTGGCTTGCTGCACTGACCTGGAGAACACTCTCACGTGAAGGAATAGCACCTGTAAGAAGGGAAATACCTGTGCTGTCCTCTGCTTTTCCTGCAAAGCTTTCTCCTTATTGCATCACGCTTAAATACTGCTACAGCAGTGAGGATGACTACTGGCAGCACAAGGAAGAAGAAAATCAGCAGCCCATCCCGAAGTGATGTATCTAGGGAAAAAGAATTGAAACGATGAAATTTAAAATATTAAAGCATTTTTTTTTCTATTGTAAAAAGTACAATCTTCACAGTGTTGTAGATTAAAATTAATAACTTCACTGAAATTTATAACATCCTACAGTCAGAAAAGTAGGGATTTGCCTTATGGTATTACAAGCTCTTTCTGCCTTACCTACCCTATGTATATGCAATGTTTTTCCTTTTCCGTAAATTTTTTTCAATAATTCTAAAGCAGACAAATTCATTTTGTATTTCCTTACCCCAACTGATCTTCAAGTTTGCTTTGCCTTCCTAAACTTTTAATAAGTACAAAACATTTTTTCCCCTTCCCGAAGTACAAATTTAGTAAAATTCAATAAAGTTCCACAGAAAGCAACACAGATTTTCCTCAGAAAGCTACTAATTATGAACTTTGCTTTTAGACAAAGAGATGGAAAACATTCCATGTGTAAAGGCCAGCAAAAGCTACTTCATTATCAGATAACAATGTTTGCTTTTCAAGTCAGTCCATGACTAAGTGTCTCATGCAGTAGATAAAAACAGTTGCAAAGAAACTGTTATTAGTAGATGGTTTTCTCAGCCCCTGGGGCAGAATGAGGGCCAGTTTCAGTGTCCTACCTGTGTGAGCTGGACCACTGTCAACACTGCCACCGTAGCCAGACTGGTTACAGAACGGAGGGGCCCATCCCGGGTTGCAGTGGCAATTCCCATTGTTGTTACAAACCTACAGCCCAAAGAACAGGGACTGGTCAAACAACACCGCCCTGAGAGCCGCCACTCAAACCTTTGGTATGGATTTGGAATTCCACTCATGGAACTGCATGTGGAACCAAGAAACACTGCATAGTATTGCATAGAAATACATGGAATTTTAACTGGGAATAAGCTCTGCCCCTCCATAACATCCCAAATCACTGAGTGGTCCTGTTACTCCATGGCATCTCTCTAAGTTAACATTTGTGTTATTTGCCTGCAACAAATCACAGTCCAGAAACCTTCTCAGTTTTACAACCTTTGGACTCCATTTTGACTTTTCATGGTGACAGATATAAATTGGGAATTGCCAGACTGTCATCCTCAAAGGAATATTTTCCTTTTACAATTCACCAGCTCAGTAACATTAAAAAATTCTCTTGGGAGATTCAGAAGAAATGCCTCTCCATGTTAGTGCTAAAAGGTTTGCAGTGTTCTGGCAACAGGAATTACAGGTAAAATACGTGGATTTAACTTTTAATACAGATCAGGAAAAAACAAAGCCACCTGCTTGGTCATTGCTTTAATAAAGGGAATTTGCACAGTCTAGAAACAGGACATGAAGCACCAGATACTCACCCCATTATTGTTACACTTCTGCTTTACATCACAGCTGTAGCCCAGATATCTTGCATCAACACATTCAAAACCTACACAGGCCTGGAACAAGTAATTAGTGTCTTGCAAACACAAAACTTAAAAAATCCCGTCCTTTTATAAATATAAGTTTATATGTTTACAAGCCTGCAGCTTTTACTTACATGTTAAGAAAAAGGGTTGATACAACAGTCAGTATTTCAGAATTTTGTAACTTTGTTTCAGGTTTGCTTAACTCTGTGGATGCACTTTGATGGAGTAATTTGAATGACTGATAATGTAGCACCTCAGTTTTTGAAGAGCTAATGAGTTGTTTGCATGTATTGATCTCAAAAGATTTTTTATTTTGTTAGGGCATATGAACAAGAGAGCCAGGTAATGCTTTTGGAAGTTCAGAACTTTCCACTTGGCCTATATTCTGTCATGCTGCTCTCATTCCTCTTACCTTGTTCTCTCCACAGGCTGTCCCATCATGAACTTGAGCAGGATCAGGGATATCTGATCCTAAGTCAAAGTCAGAGGACCAGCACAAAACCCCAGATGCGTTATTGACAACACTCCAGGCGGGAAGGTTTTGAAGACTGACAGATGTGCACTGGAGCTTCCCACACAGACTGTGCCTGAATGGGATGAAGGACACTCAGAGACAAGGTGAACAGATAAAAATCAGTGTCAGTGCAAATACACCAACCATTCTAACCTTTTAGCTTCCATTTCAAGAAAATATACTTTTAAATCTCTCACCTTAAGGCTTTGTAACAAATATATTTTTTACATTGAAGATTTTAGGACTGGCATTTATTTGGTGGTGACTTACTGGACAGGGCATTTCTTGTATACTCCACCTTTCATTCCACAGTTTCCAAACCTATCTCCTTTAATGTTTGCTTTTTCAAAGCATATATCAGGTGCTTTTCGTGCCCCTGTACAAAAAACAGTGGATCTCAGTAAGCCACTACATTGTCTGAAAAACATAGGAAAAAGAAAAATTGGAAATGTCTGTCAGGAGATGACAAATGGCTTTACATGAAACGATGACCATACCTTTCCCATATATAGATTCACACTGTGAATCAAAGCTCTGGCACACTCCATAGTAGCAATAAGCCTTGCTGTTGCTGCACGGGTAACCATTCATGATGTAAACATCATCAGGGCAGTAGGCAGTGCTTCCATTGCAGTATTCAGGGAGATCACAGACATCTTGTTTTGCTCTGCACTCTGCTCCTGCCACTTTAAACTAGGACCAGAGAGGGAGGACACTTTTAGTATTGCAACAGAGGAAGTTCTAGAGTGAAACAAAGACAACTGGGAACATTTGGTAGTTTTAAGGAAGACGAATTCTCTTCTTACATGCTCTCTTGCTGGTGAACGTCATTTGAAAATATGTCAAGAGGACTAGGATAGCTCTTTTGAAACATTAAAAATCCCTAGTGGATAGTAACAATTTAGTTTAATAAAGCATTGTGTACCTTGCAATTTTTGCAGCACAGTCCTTGAGCACATTGTGAGCCAGGTGTGAGTGTGCAGGTTGCAGCATCACAGCAGGGGTTGGAGCACTCCTGAGAACAGCCATGGAAAGGGGACACTATTTTTATTTTTTTCTATAGCTAGGAAAAGTACCTCATCAGTCCACGTGGGTGGACAAGCCAAACTTTAAATAACTTTCTTTGTCATGTGCTCACATTCTCCTGCCCTAAAAGGAACCAGCAGACACTGTTGCTGTGTTATTTGTAGAGGTCATCAGCAAAACACCTATTTGGATGTGCTGTGGCACAGGGATGCCAATGGAACCAGGGTTTGCTAGCAGCCTTTTGAGTTAATGAGGCCTTTTTTGAGGTACTTTTACTTTCTGAAGAATGAGCCAACACATCCCATTCTTGGAGGGATATTTTGACAATGCAGGTGTGACTCTCAAAAGTCATTTTGTGTGGGCAGAGTTTAAGGGTTACAGTTAACAAACCTGTTTGTGTTCTATAGATAAACAGTCTCTGTCATGGAACAGAAATATCCATGATGCTAAAAGCAGCACAAACCCCAGTGGTGTTCCCACACACTGTGCTCTGAATTTCACTTCTTTCTCAGCAGTGCCTCAATTTTCTGTGAAGTCCAATAGCCCTTGACTGAGTCCACATCAAAATCAAAGCATGATTTTAAACTTTTACTAAAATTTATCTTGATACTGCTTGTAAAAACGCAAAATTACAAGAAAAACTCCTCAGATAATAATGCAATTATGTAATGCCAAAAGGCCGGTATTATACAGACTAATATAACATAACATAACATAACATAACATAACATAACATAACATAACATAACATAACATAACATAACATAACATAACATATTAATATACAACAAGTATCCAGCTCAATTTCATGCATTACCTGTGGTTTGCCACAGTCACATTCTTCATTGTTATCAACCACATTATTACCACAGACAGGTTCTTTGTACACATTACTTGTTTTGGGAGGATTTCTAAGGCAGTTTCCTCCTCCATTTAGAATAAAAGCCTCAAAATCATCAGCGCTACAGGTGCTGAAATTCCTGGATCCACTGGAAAGCATAATATTTTATTATTATAAATATTTTGCTTACAGGAGAACATACAACTCAAGCTCTTGAAACATTGTTTTCTATAATAAATATTGTATTTCGTAATGCTAGGAGATCATGAAACAGTTAATTTTTATTTTATTTTGCATTGAAGTGCAGTACTAGAAGTTTAAAATACTATTATAATATGAATGCTTTTAGAAGCCAGAGACCATTAGATTATCTATTCTGATGTCCTGTATGAAACAGGCCTTAGAAATTCTGTACTGAGTCTAAAAATGTTTGATTAAAAAATATTCTCAGGAAAACATTCATCTTAACTTGGAGTCCCTAAGGACTGAGTAATGCACCTTCCTAGAGTAGATTTGTCCAGTGTTCAGTTACCCTGATTTAGTAATACAACTGTAGATAAATAAAATACTACGATCTTTTTCTCTTAAGGGGAACCAAAGAACAAATGAACTGAGGGAAAGATAAGCCAAGAAGTTTTTTTAAAAATTAACTGTTAAATAATTTGTTGCATATTTGCACAAACCCAGTGAGTTTATGTGAAACATTCTCAACAGGGTGAGAAAAACCCAGCAACACACTATCATTTAAAAAAAAATGAAATCCAAATATATTTTTAGGAATGCTACAAATATAGAATGACTGGGTCAGGAAACACTTAACATTTCAAATAAATTAAAATTATGTCAAATCCTAAGTCAGTGAATCCACCTCTGTGATTAAATTTGTCAAATAACTCCCCATTCACTAAAGTTCTTCCTGATTCATAGGAGTTTCACAGCTTGTAAGGCATAGTCAGGGCAAATAAAATAAATTATAAAGTGAAATAACTGGAAATCTTACTTCTCCGTGCTGTGCATGATATAGGATGCAGGACACCGTTTATCATCATGTTTCATTCCGAGATTGTGCCCCAGTTCATGTGCAACTACTGTGGCATGACGTAACATTTTGTCATGATTCAGCTAATAAAGAGAATCAGGTTTAAAAAAAAAGCGAAACTCAAGAAAATACTGTTTGTACCCAGAGATTTACTCCCACCACAAAGCTCAAAACACCATTATTTTGTAGCTGCATTCCCATCCCCAAGCCCCTGTGGTTCTGAACTGTAATGGTATAAGGATGAGATTATGCAACACTGAGTCAGATGAATCACAAAAGACGATCAAAATAATTTATTGAAGACTAAATGAGTCAAGTGGGCTGGAATTTGACAAAGAGAGAAACTGGGAAGTACTTAAAAAAAAAAAAAGGTGTAAAATATGCACGAGTCTTTACACAAGAAACCCCATGAAAGAAACCAGCCAGCTCCAAGAGCAGGGTGATCTGGCCATGTAGGTCCAGGATTAGTTTCTTCCATACCCAAATTTTGATGTACTTACAGTGCTGATTGACCCTCCCTGGACATGTGAGCACACAGTCCCCACAAAAGCCATTCCAATGGATCCACTGAAAGAGCTTCTCCCTCTGCAACAAAAGCAGTTTGGAGGTGGTGTTAAAATGGGTAGAAAGTTCATGATTTCAACTAAAACACACTGACGTGTTGGAAAGAAATACTGCAAGGTAAAATTCGGTCTTCCTGATGTCAAGAAGGAATTTATCACCACAGCAGGATTTCACTCTAATTAATAATGAATATCTGAATAAAAGCTTGAAAATAATGATCAATCACCTAAGTCTGCTGTGTCAGTGCACTCAATTACAGAATGGCTGAGATGGGAAGGGACCTCTGGAGGTCACCCAGTCCCTGGAGTTTATTAACTCTTAAGACTCCGTTATAGTTTCTTGTCATTTTTGCAGGTTAAACCAGTTTGGAAGTGCAGAGAATTTTATTCCAGGTATATTTTAATTAATACACTACCCCCAGATCATATTCATTAACCCTGTCAGCATGGCTGGTTTTCCCACTGAATGCAGACTCACATTATGAGGTGACCAACGTCGTTTCTTGAGCGCTTCAGAAGATCTTTCTGTCGCCAAGAAACAAATCTACTCAGCACATCTCCAGCTGAACCATCCATTACAGATATGTGGTTGGCATCTGTCCAAACCTCTAATCCAACCAAAACAATCTGGATGTTTAATGATCTATACATCTGAAAAAAAATAACGATAATTAATGTCCCTCAGTCTGTTTTGATGGAATTCTGAAAGATGATTTCACTACTGCTGAGTAAACAATAAGCTGAACCTAGTGACCAAGACATAACTTCAGTTTATTTGAAACTAAGTATATTTATAAATTAAATATAAAACATTTATAAATTGTAAACTAAATAAAAATATTTAGAATATAAAACTAAGTATAACTGAGAACAGTCTACATTATGAAAGTAACTAAACATATCTTTTGGAAAGACCATGTCCATTCCTTTCCTTAGCTAATTGTCTTGAGGAGAACCTGGGAACAGATCAGAGAGCTTATGGAATTGTTCACAGCACTGACAGTTTTCTTAATAAAAAACTACAAACATGAGAAATGCTCTTCCAAAAAAATGTTAAACATACTGAAGGCTTCATGTTCCTGGAGAACACAGAAGTGGTTTAAATCCATCTTGCAACTCTCCCCCCTCTACACAAGGCTTGTGTAGAGATTGGTGATGTGCCTTCACTGTGTTACAAATTGTTGTATAACTTCCAAATCCGGTTTCAGAACTGCATTAGCTGCTCTTCTGAAAACTATGATAGAGTAGAAACTACTGGATCCAGGCAACTTATCTGACCTACCCCATCAACATAATTAATCAGCTCCACTGTTTCCTTTTGCACCGCAGTAGGATCAGAATTCTTCATCAAAAACTGTAAAATACCATAATAATGTCAGAGGAGAAAAGTTAGCAAAATAATAAAATGTATTTAGTGTTGGATGATATAATTACCCTGTTGTGATCCACAACCACAAATAATTCTACATAGCTTTTCTGGGGCAGGACAGCTCGCTTCTCCTGCAAATGAGAAAGCACAGTAAGTTAACATAATGAGTTAACAACGTTTTACTTATCTTTCTTATGACTTTCACTTCATGTGTTTATAAAGCAATGTTGCATTTCTAATATGACCTCAGTTTGTCTTAGATTAACACATAAACACCTGCATGTCAGGAATTCACAGCGGGTCAGACACTGGGATGCATGAGCTGCCATGGAGCTCAAGCCTTTTGTGTCCTGCCCGTGTCTGTTCTGGGCAGACTCTGCTCTTCCACTGCAGGATTGCTTCAAGCTATGTGAGATCCCCATTGTGCTGCTTTTTTTGTTCCAGGATTCCCTCAGCAGGGCTCCCACCAGCTTGGTGTCCATGAAAATGAAGGCCACAGGGAAGTATCCTGCCAGGTCAAACCCACCTACAGTGATGCTGTCCAGAGCAAGAGCTCTGGAGACGCCTTGGACTGCAGCTCAAGGGAGAAACAGAAATATATTTACCCTGAGGAGCCTGTCCCTGCTGGAGGTACTGTTTGATGAAAATGTGTATTTCACAGACTGCTTCACAAACATCTCATGCTCCAGGCTGCCATTCAGCACCCCACAGTGGAAGGGGATACCCTGCATATCTTCCAATTCATAAAGCACGTGTTCAAATGTGCTGGAGGTGTTGAGCGGCTCCATTCCGTACCATTTGCCTCCAATGTAGAGAATTCCCCTAACAATCATAAAAGAATGGAACATTATTCCATCATTTTTCCCTCATGGTTATGACCAGGTGAATGAATAACAGCTGGATACTTAAACACTATGTTGAAATAAATTGTTATTTTAAATTATGTGAATATTGGGGTAAGTTCAAATGCCCAATAAAAGATAAAACAGAACTTATTTAAAATATTCAACGGTAGACAAGTGTGGGCTTCTTGAATCAGAAAAGAAGGAGAAAAAAGAGAATAAAGCCAAATTGTTAGTAAATGAGTCTAGATTGTGGGTACAGAGCTGATGCAAAGGGTCTCTCTTAGCCCTTATCTCAAGTCATTTAAAGACATGCCAAGATATGTCCTGGTTGATTGTGAGTGACATCTCACTGTGAAACTTTACCTGAAAGATACATGGGTGAATTTTATCCCATTTGTGCATTTATTGTATTCGAAACACAAAAAATTGGTTCAAATTCGGGCAAAATTTTTTCATGGATAGGGTTTGTCTTTTGAAATGTGCCCATTCATAAGACAAAGTTGTTTGCAGGAGTGTTTTAAGTTCAACAAAACCTTCATCAGGCAATATTTTTTTTCTACAAAGGTATCTCTGGTCAACATTCACATCAGCTACTAGAAGCCTCCGTTCATACCCAGGTTCTACCTATATTTATTATGGTTTCTCTCATATTATCTTTTTTCTGTGAAGGAATTTTGGAAAAGGGGGAAAAAGTGGGAGTTGAGGGAAACTATAAAACCTGTAATGAGTTTCAGCTTCATTAAAAGGTGAAATATGAAAAAAATAGGAAGAGGAAATACCTAAGGCCATCACATGTGCTAAGAGCAAGTGTGGAGTCAGCGATTCCTTCAACAGTGCCATGATAATAACAGTGTGTCTGAAATGCAACAAACCCACGTAATTAGTGACAAAACAAGGTGGTTGCCTTCAACTGCAAACTCATTTTCTAACTAACCATATTATTTGCATGACATCAGGGCTGGCTGTTAGAAATTTACAGAGTTCCCTACTTGGAAAGTAATCCTGACCTTCGTGGAGGAGAATATCGCTTGACATGAGTACCTAAAATAGCCTCTGGTCCCTTGGTTCTAGAACACAGCCAGAGTTTTAGTTTAACTCATCACCATCTTTTATAAAAATATTTTAATCTACATTCCTCATCCTGTCCTTAGAGTCCTCTCAAAGGCTGCTCTGAGAAGATCTTTCATGCACAACCACCCAATTAAGTCTCACGGAGCTTACATGGAGTTTAAAGCTGAAATTAAATTTAGAAGTATTTATAAGGTTTGTTTGATACAGGATTTAAAAACTATAGAGCTTTGATGCTGCCATTGTACTTTAAACTGTGTATTATGCAAAGGTGGCTCAAATTCAGGCTTGGCATAATCTCCTGGCAAATCCTTTCACCCCTTGGGAAACAGGGATGCCGTATCCCACAGACAGCCCAGTCTCTCATGACCCTCATGTTTAGACCACTGGTAACTGTTAAACAGCAATGCTACACTGTGAAAGCCAACAAGTCTCATTCCCAGCAAATATATTTTTTTCTTGGCTTCCGTGGTTTGAGGAAATTCTGACACAAAGGGGAAGGTTTATTATGTACAGTACCTCATTTTTGGATGGTGCTGCCTGCAGTTTCCCATTTTCCCCATATGTGTACAGCTTAAAGTCATCACTAAGAAGTTTTCTGGAAACAAAAATAAACTACTGCTCTTTTAATGGTCCAGAAACAAGTCAAGAGTCCTGCTAAGTGCTACATTCTGTTAGCAGCACACTCTACGCTAAATTATTATTAAAATCCAGGTACATGAAACAAAATGCCTTAAAATGAACTGGAGTCTTTGGAAAATAAATTATTTTGAAACTTATTATTATTTTTTTAAACAAAAATATCCATAGAGAAGAATCTAAGCAGACTCAGTTGCATAAGGCCTGGCCTATTACAGGTTCAGGAATGAGGAAGAAGAGAAACAGAAAGTTTTTTTTCAAATACAACAATACATAAAATCCCTATGCTGCTAATAAAAGGCTAATGTTGAACTGAATTCTAATTTTCCCTAATGATTTTCTGAAATGTACTGATTTGTACTACTAATAAAAAAATAATCAAAATAAATTTCTTCACAGCTAGAAAAATTATTATTCCCTTCTCTTTGCAAGATACTACCATAACAGAGACACTGTATTTAACACTATTTAACAGGGTCATTTTGTAGTTGCTACACTCTGCCATTTAAATTGTTTCTTCTGAATTTTTCCAGTATAAAAATGCTTGTCTGTATGGAACTAACCCCGAAACAGGACAATTCCTTAGAATACTCTATCACATACTTATTTTTCTTCAGCTTTAGGAGATACGCTCCATTTCTGGTTTTAACTGAGTAAGAAAGATTGTCATCTGAATGCTCCTGAAAACAGAACAAAAGATACCACTTAATTAGGTGATTTTTCTATGTGTTTTTTTTAATGCCATGTTTTGCTTGACAAGACAGGCCCAACTACCATGTATGTTTTAAGTAAAAAAATACAGATTCCTAACTCCCAGGCTTCCATATTTCAAAGTCTCAGCAGCAAATGGAACATTCTTTCCTATGTAAAGTTTAAATTCCATTAATCTATATTTTCATTCAGACAGGAGGGCACAGCCCACGAATGCACTCTTTGCTAAATACCACATCATGCTTTGTGACACTCCTTATGTAAATCAGATAAACGACTCACAGCCTTTTATCCCCTAATCGGTTTGCACAAAGATGACTAATGCCATTTCATTAACAGTTACTTCAGTAAATGAACTCCGGATCTGGCACAAAGGTAAGTTACCTCAGAACTGAAGTATTAAGGCTCAGGTTTTCTCTTTTAATTCATCTTTTAACCTGTGCCACTCTGTGGGAACAGTTTTATCCTTTGGGTGCTACATGGCTGAAATCCTCTGGTTGTTATCCAAAGACCAGAACACGGACAGCATGGACGTTAGCACAAGTTCAGCATCTAATCTGACTCAGAAGAAATGGAAATATTCTTCATGTTCCTTCTCACTTCTGTCTTACAAGGTCATTAACAGGATTAGAAATTTGGAAGGCACTTAAGAGTACAATCACAGGCCTTTGTGGGAACAAATTTACTTAAAACTAGTTGAAAACACTAAGAAACAGAAGAGAGAGTGTAGGGCAGATTTCATGACAAAAATCTCTATATACCATCCATTGTGTGTGTGCAGTATAGGACAGTGTTGTGAAAAGCAGCAATATCAGAAGAAAAGAAATCAGAATAACAAACCTCATGAGAGAATGGGTGATGTTTCTCTCTGCCTGTCAGACGTCGAGGAATGATTATTTCTAATGTAGAAAGTCCAGATGTGTGTTGGGAAGATACACCTAAAAATAAAGTTTGAAATCGGTAAATAATTGGAAAGGACAAGGCATTATGCTGGCATGTGCACAGTGGTGATTGCCAAAACACCATTCTGATCCAGCCAGAAATGGAGAAAGAGTGAAACAGCTCAGGAATGGTCAAACTGACTTTGAAAAAAATTACTTCAGATTAAAGCTGGGGTCTTCTGGAGCACACAAAGAAAAATTATCACAGTATTTAAACAAAATCTTAATTCTCTCATATTCTGGATTATTAACTTTGTGACTTTGTCTGTCATTTTTTTCTTGCATGACCAACACTTTTAACCTGATGTACCATGGAAAATTGGTGCAGCTGGCACCTTTCTCCATTGTCCTGAATATGGAATACTTTTAGTTGTCCTCTGGATATAATTTGTCCACCTCCTGTGTGGAAGAAAACTTGGCTCACCACGCTGCCTCCTGTCATTGCCTAATCTTGCATTTTGTTTGTTCTAGCAACAGTCAGATCTTTGCAAAAGGTTTGTAGCACTTTACATGATACCAGAATTATCTCCAGAACAACATGCTAATGCAGGAAGCTGAAGATAAGAAGCCTGCCAAGTATCTGGTTTCAGGTAAATGGTTTTATAAAGACAAAAACAATCTTCAGTGACTTTTTAAAAAATTGTGTGAAGTTGAATTCATCTTCCTTTTTCTTGTCTGCTCATCAACTGGTTTGATCAAGAGACACAACCATTTGCTTTTAAAAAGAATCAACAATAACGTGTTTTAACAATGGAAGTGGTTTCTTTCTTATTAAATTGTTCTTTTATAAGGAAACAAAGAGATTTCTTCACACTTATAGTAGCACAGAATCACCCTCAGCCTCCCACATTCCTATGAAAGGAATTCATAATTGCAAAAAAGTCACACAACCAGCCATTCAAAGTGAGGAGCATTCTCCAGTGTAACGATGATCTCTCCCTGTTAGATAACATCAGGATTTTTAAAAGCTAGGTGCAGGTAGCATATGTTTAACAGTACAGGCTGCAATTGCAATCAAAATGTGGAAGTTGCTATTAGCAAACAGGTCTGAAAAGAATATCAGCACTTGATATTTGCTTCTGATTTTGCTCTTAATCTTCAATAATTTTATTATCTAAATCACAAAATCCACTCTGTTTCATGAGTTAAGTGTATGTTGAACTAACCATGGAGATGCTCCTTCAACAATTCAAACTGACACCTGAAAGCAGGAAACCATTTTTGATGAATGTCATAAAAACACCACTTTCTAAGAAACACTGCAGGTGTTACATTTAAATCTAAAATGTGAAGCCAAATCATAGAAATAAATTAATGAAGAATTACAAGGAAATTATAGGAATTCTCCTCACATTAATGAAGAAGAAATGTTTTTCTACAGTCTCTACTGTTGAGTAGAGTGACAGCAACTGCAGTTGTCACAAACAGTGTCCTGCACAGAAAATTGTGTATTTACATACCTACGACATCCTGGAGGGAGAAAACCCACAAAGAACTAAAGTTTCAATCTGTAATCTTTTCCAAGATTCTCTCAATGAGCAGGGCTGCACGGGGAGAGCTGTGACTCGATGTCAAAGGTGTGCATCGTTCCGATCAGGGTCCAAGCAGACCTGGAGAAACTTTCTGAATATATAAAAAAAAGAAAGCTTACCTTTTATCCAGAAAGGTTTTCCAGTAAAAGTTAGTCCAAAAATGAACAAAAATAGGCTGGGAATTAACATGACTTCCCGGAGAAACTACTCCAGCATCCGAGCTGGCTCTGGCTGCTCTGCAGGGAACCAGAAGAACGAGAACCGTCTGCTCCGAAGGTAAACAACAGAAAAAGGTCTCTGATACTGCATCTCTGCTGAGGAAATGGGAAGTAAAATTTAATCCATTAGGCTTGCGAGAAAACTGGTCAGACAGCCTAATGCAAATAAAAAGCAGCACATTCTTCAATGCTGATTGGAGAAAGAGCATGTCCCGTGCTGGGATCAAACTGGTTTATTCTACAGGACTTTCATGCCACAGTGAGATCATATGATATTAGAAACATAAAATATTGCTACTGACAAATACAGTGTTTAGGATGTTTATCCTGGCTACTGCCAGCTCAGTAAAAAACTAGCGTGAATCAATTTACTCTTTGAAATTTCAGCTTCTTGTCTTCCATTTTTTCATCTTTACTTTAAAATATTATGCATAGGAACACATGAAAATTCCCAAAACAGAGGTTTTACCCAGTCCCTTCTATGTTAAACACAACTGTCCTCGCCAGAAGTCTCTAATTCTGTGCAGATCATCGCTCTTCAAGTATCAGAGTAATCTTCCATGCAACCGCATTGCCACCAAAAGCAGAAAAGAAACCCTTCTAAAACTGGATGAGTTTGCATTCCAGGAGTATCAAGAGCACTTAGAAACACAAAAATGAGACTGAGACGACACGCTGAAACATTTACATTAATTAACTTTAATTAATTCTTTGATTAAAACAGAGAAAATTCAGTTTTCCATTGCTGGTAAATCCTATAAAACAATGCCTTAAGTGACAAAAAGCAGAATGCCGGCTGTATTTGCAGTATTAGCTTGTCAAAGTCTGTTCAGGTCCATTTCCCGAGACCCAGAACATCCTGAGCATTCCTGCACTGAGCACTGAGTGGAAGCAGAACTTGATACCTTCATTCCCTGGGTCTGTGTCTGCCACAGCCTCAGGAGCAGCATTCCCCAACTCCAGAAGCCGAGATCCTACTGAAAATTAAATGAACCTCATCTTTTATTTATGGCCTCTTTTATTCATAGCCTCTCTCCTGTGTGGTGCACTATCAGCACAACTCGGGAGAGAGAATCCCGCTGCTCCAAATTTTGACATATTACCAAGTGTCACAGAATCCAAGAATCATTTCAGTTGGAAAAGACCTTTGAGATGCTGAGTCCAACAGGGGAACCTGTTCAGTGCCCTATAACCCTCCAGGGGAAGAACCTTTTCCTAATATCCACCCTAATCCTCCCCCGGCACAACTTGAGAATCAGTTTCTTCTCCCAAGGAGCCAGTGACAGGACAACAGGACATGGTCTTAAGCTGTGCCACAGGATGTTTAGGTTGGACATTGGGAGGAATTTCTTCTCAGAAGGAGTGATTACACACTGGAATGGGCTGCCCAGGGAGGTGGTGGAGTCGGGAAGTGTTCAAGCAAAAACTGGACGTGGCCATGTTCTGGTTGACACGGTGATGTTTGGTCACGTGTAGGACTCGATAATCTCAGAGGTCTTTCCCACGGGAATTAATTCCGGGTCCCTGTGCCCTGCGCCGTCCGGGGGCTGCCACGGCCCCTCCCCGCCCGCGCCCCGGCCGCTCCCTCGGGCGGTTCCCGC
>VXBT01012717.1:76524-111865 GCA_013400235.1 Oriolus oriolus
GAGGAGCCCTGCGAGCTGCGGCTGCAGTGCCGGCCCGGCGCCGAGATGGTGTCCGTGGGGATCGTGAGCCAGGCCCGGAACATGGAGGTGTACGTGGGCGAGGAGTACTGCGGCACCGGGCGGGGACAGAGCCGCGGCGCACGCCCGGCCCCGGGGTGAGTGGTGGGCACGGGCAGCCCCGCACGCCCTCCAGGCAGCTTCATGCTCTGTGTGTGTCTCTGTGAGGTGCTGCTGCTGTTAAAGACCTGATGTCTTTAACAAGGCTGAGAGAATTGAGGTTGTTCAGCCTGGAGAAGAGAAGCCTCTGGGGAGACCCTAGAACCACTTGCAGTGCCTAAAGGGGCTGCGAGAGAGCTGGAGAGGGACTGTGGACAAGGGATGGAGAGATAAGACGAGGGGAATTCACAGTGACAGAGGGCAGAGTTAGATGTGATATCAGGAAGAAATTCTTCCCTGTGAGGGTGGGGAGGCCCTGGCACAGGGTGCCCAGAGAAGTTGTGGCTGCCCCATCCCTGGCAGTGTCCAAGGCCAGGTTGGACGGGGCTTGGAGCATCCTGGGACAGTGGAAGGTGTCCCTGCCCATGGCAGGGGCTAAAACTGGATGGCTTTTAAGGTTCCTTGCAACCCAACCCATTCTTGGGTTCTATGAAAGACCTCTTGTCTCTTTGATAAGTCGTTGTCCCACAAAGAACAAGAAAGAAGATTTAAAAAAGAAGGTTTTGTTTTCCCCTTCAGTATTTCCTCCCATGTTTTGCCGGGAGAAATAAAGCAATGTTTCTGTTTTGTTTTTAAGTCATTACATGGCACATCTGCTGCTTAATTAGCTAAATAGAAACCAGCCGACTCCGAGCCTCAGGGAGGATGTGTGAATAATGTACTGAACCTCAAAAGCTTCTCTAATGCACAGTGTACGCACACATACAAGTAATGTTTTACATACATATTTTATAAGATTCATTACAAGTTGCATATAACCACCAAAGCTGCTACTAGAAAGTAAAAAAACTGCTAAAAACTAGAAACTAAAACTGCTGTTAGAAACCATAAATCTGCATTAGAAATGTGTTCCAGTCAGTCTTGTTTCTTATCTAAATATTTACCATTGTAGTATATTTCTACAAAAAAAAAGTTAAGTACTTTGTATATTGATGTCACAGCTTGTTTATTTTATTTTTCTAGTGAAACTGAAGAGGTTACTTTATATCACAAGTACATTAAGTTTGAATGCCCTGCAACCTCCTGTAGAGTTAAGGTAGGGAGTTGACCAGTATTGTTTTACTTTTCTTTGTCTTTTTAATGACTTAATCGACTGAATTGCATTGCTCTTAGTAAAATTACTGGTTTTATACACTTCATTTCTTCATATAATCACTTAAAAATATGTTGGCTGGTACTTTGTCTTGATAGCAGAGTTCTCTTTTGAAATTGGTATCTCAGTTTTCTTTTCATGAAGGCTTCATATGATACAGATAATTTAGTCTTAGAGAAAAAAGCCATAAACCAGATAAACTGCAGATCTGTTATTAGAACTGTCAACTCTGGGATTAAATAAGCTTGTGAAAATTGTATGGCCACTACTCTTAAATGCTTAGAAAATCATCTTTGTGGCATCTGTTCCAGTCAGAGTTATATGAGGAATAATAGCAAGGAGAAATTGCCTTGATTTCCCTGGAAAATGGTTTAGAATAGTTTTTCTCAGGACTCAAAGAACAATGCATTGTCCCCTACATACAAAGAAAACATGAAATGTTTTTTTCCTAACCAAAGTGTTTTTTTTCCTTCTTGCAATAGCTACTCTCCTTTGGTGAGAAACAAAGACTACTCATCAGTAAAATAATTCTAGAAGTGAAAGCAGTGTCTGCAAAACTAGCAACTGATTTTCCTTCACTAGGCTCAAGCATAGATCTAGACAGAGTGCAAACTATAATGGAATCCATGGGATCTAAGTTGTCTCCAGGTGCTCAGCAGCTCATGGACATGGTCCGGTGTCAGCAGAAAGTAAGTCACTTTTCCACCAACATGAACAGTACTGATCTGGCACTTTACCAGTTAGGAATGTTCTAAAACTATTTAATAGTGTTTTTTAATTCACACTTTCTGCCATTTTAAGACTGGTTTAGTTATTGCCAATGAGTAAAGACTGTGTACTCCAGGACCAGGATGATGATTATTATTATTATTATATGCATTATTACAATTTTAAGCTTCACTGCCACCCTGCTGTCCTTTTGCCTGCTTCCATTGTCACTGCTTGACAAGGATGGTGGACACATTCCCTGGAATGTTTGGGGTGTAGATAAATGGGCTGGTTTGTCTCTTTTACGGTCATTATAAGCATGTCACCTTCAGCTAAAGGGAACATTTATGCTCTCACAGAGCATTTACTTTAGATCCTAATGCTGTAAAGTGAGCTGTTGAAACAGAATCCTGAATCCATCTGATGTTAATAATTCAGTCTTGGGGACACAGCATGGTAAAAATGAACTCAGTAAAGCTCTTTTCTTACTCAGAGACTGACAAGATAATTAACATTCATATTTACAAGGAATATAGTTCAAAACTACTTTTAAAATCTTTGCATCACACTAGTAGAGTGCTGGGTTATAAAGTATCTATTGTTATTGCTGTATAATTTGTGGTGTATTTTAATACTTAAACATGAATGGTATTGTTTTTCTCCCCATCAGAACAGTTTCCCTCTCGGAGACCAACTCAGCTGGATCTTGGGGAAAAATTCCGACTTTGGAGGTGACCGTGCAATAGATGGATTGCGCAGTGCAGCTCTTCAGTCATCACTGAGTCCATCGGCCAGTGAACCTTTGCCTGTTAAAAATCATTTAAAAAGTGAAGCACTGTATAAAGACTTAAAAATAACTCGTGATCTGAACTCAGAGGTACCTGAAAGAGGGAATACTTTGGATTCTGAAAGACTTCCTACCCAGCAGAATGCAGTTGACCTCAGGAATGATTTGAAAGTCTTGGGATCTTTGCAAGTGCAGGAACAAGCAGGTGAAACTCCAAACTTAGCCAGCCCACAGGTGCTCCTTCCTTTTCTTCAGAACTTGTGCACTCAGGTGAATCACCTTCGGCTCAAGGATGGAGGGAGGCACCTCGGGAAGAGGGCAGTGGCTAAAGAGGAAGATGTTCAGAGTGTTGGGTGAGTTAAGTTTGGTGAATCTCTGAAACTAGTATTGACTATTTATTGACAAGTTTAAACAAAACGCATAATGTAAGCAGTTTCTTCTCATTAGAAGCAATAGTGAATCCTAGAATACATGGTTTTCGAGGCTCTGTCGTGATGAACATTGCAACTAATTTTTCAGATGAGTTGCCTGAATGTAGGGGTTTTTCCAGAAGAAATCATGTCATTTGTTGTTGCTAAACTGTCTTCTACCTCCATTTCATCTAATTTAAAAAGCATGTTTTCTTCATGCACATTTAGTTTGTCTTTCTCATCTACTATATTTTCATTTTGATTGCTTTTACCCCTAAATTTTTACACCTTCCCTTTTCCACACAATATGGCACAATCTTTCTGCTGTACTTGGTGTGTATCACCCCACTGATCTTTCCTATCCCTCCTCACCGTTGGCATTTACAGGGCAGATGTCACAGTTACCCAGTTTGATACCTCAGGAACAATAGTGGAACTTGTGAGATGCAGGAATGTTGTGCAGGAATCAGGATTCTAACGGAGACTGAATATCTCAGCTCCAGTATTTTTAAAGAATGCTCATGCAAACCCAGAGAGTTGCATAGTTTGGATAAATCTTGAAGCACTTTTGCTGACAAGGACAGTCTGCCATGCTGACAGAATACAAACAAACAAGTTGAATACAAACAAGTTGAATATGAGCTCTGCATATATTGTTGACTTGTGTAGATTTTGTTTTATGTAACTAAACTCTCTAATGCATAATTGAGGCTTAAAAAAAACAAGATTGAATGAAGATGACTATAGACAATAGCATGTTTATGGAAAAAAATTGAGATTTAAAGTGTGGCGGGCAGGGTGTTTTATTTGTGCTAGAAACCTAATGCCTTCCAAAGTTCATTGCCTAATAAATGAGATTTTTCATTTAAAAGATGTTCAGGTGCCCAGATCTCTATATTGTCCCTTGTAATTAAGAAATAGTTTATACTTACTCTTATATTTGCTCTTCTTACAGAGTAGAACAACAGCCTATTTGCTCCTATTTGGAAAAGATAATTTCGAAAAATCTGGATCTGATGGAGAAGAAACTAATGGACTATATTGACTGCCAAATCCAGGCTCTTCAGACACACATAGACAATAAAATGTTTCTCTTGATGGACTTAGTTCAGAACTCAAAACCAAACAAAATTTCACAAGCACACTACGATTCTAATGAGGGGTTTTCTAATGGAGAGAGATAGATGGATTCAGAGGTAGGGTTTCAATGTAAATACTTTAAGGGCCATTACACTTTACAAAGCTTAGTATTTATGCAGTTAAAACTATAAAGAACCTCAGTGTTGTTAACTTGCATTTTGTTACTGTAATTCTGTCCACTGTTGCACACAGTTTTTAGTTCTATGAAAGACCTTAAGAATATGGGTTTTTTTCCTAAATACAAGAGTTTTGTATGCCCTTTGTGGTTTATTTATTTAAAGAACATTGCTAGAGGTTGTATGAACAGTTCCCCAGTTCCAGTTTGAGCAATGGAGTACTCTAAATAAACTGAGTTACTGAGTATCTTTTTACCTACTTGTAATCAGTTCACCTTCTTTGGTTACATTAATTTATGATGTGAAATGTGTTATCAGTAGAAAGCCCTGTAGTTTGTACTTTTGCTTTATTGGCACTCTTGTTGAAGACATTTAGTGTTCCATCTCTGAGAGAAAGGTTGGATTGTCATTGCCTAATTTAGAATTTAGTTTATGGAGTTGTCTTTAGGGAGCTGGGGAGATGTGAACCCGGCCTTGGTTCTCCGGAAGCCTCGTTGGCCGTACGGGCACCTCAATTAGGAATCTCGGCTCCTTAAGATATACCTGAAACAAGGCTGTGATACTTTTTTGCCTCCTAAGCCACGTGAGTGTGCAGGAACAAGTGAAATCAATGTGTACTCAGCAGACTTGTTCATCTGGGTTTCATTATCCTAAGAAATGCAAGCACTTCGTTTGTGGTCCCTCTCAAGCAGACATCATTCCAGATGGGATGTGCTGGGGTAGCTCCAGAAGACCAGGGATGTTTTCCTTACTGCATCACACTTCCTTTAACCTGCTGGGATCAGTTTTGCTGTCATTTGAGGAAGTAGGAATGTGACTCCAAGCCCCTCTTCTGTGGAAGGTCGAGTTTCAAACTTCGTTCTGTTTGTTGCGCTTGGATTCTGGGATGCACCATTTAAATTGGAGCGTGTAGGGACTTCATGGTAAACCCCTCAGTTGGGTGCACAGACATTTTTGGCAAAAGCTATTGGTGGGGAAGCAAGTGCTGACTCAAAAGCAGCACAAGCATGTACAATCCAGTATCTTTATTTACTCCGCCTGATATTTTCTTCTCCAAGAAAACTGATGTCTTTTGAAGACTGTCAGATCCTGATGGCAGTAAATCCACCGGAGCAGATTTGGAAGAGAGGATCATCTGCTTTGAAAAGACATCTTGCAGCTGTCCCTGATCTGAACTCCTGCCAGGTGCACTTTCAAAGTGATTCAAAAAGATAAATAGATTTTTATTTTTCTTAAGACAAAAGGACCTTAATTAACTTGTACTTCATGCCCTTCATTCAAGTTATAACATCTATCCTGAAGTAGACACACTCTTTTTCAACTTAGTGACTTGAATGGAGTACTAAGTTGAGAGGTTTTTGGGTTTGGATTTTTTATTTGATAGCAGAAGAAGTTGAAATAGATTTCTGAATGTTGTTGAGTTCCAATGCTGTTAATTTATTGATTTTTTTATTTTTTCCCTCTTCCCTCTTTGGGTGACAAATACGAATAGCAGTTGACACTAAATAAAAATCTCCAGAAGTAGTTAAAATGAGCTGTGGATATTTTGATAGCTGTATCCTGCCTGGTGTTTGTGATGTTTCAGTGTCACAGCTACCACAAATGCCAGAGTGTAGAAGTTGTACTGTTGCAGGTTTGGTGTTTTTTCAGCTTCTGCTTCAGTGAGGGATTCTGTGTAGAGAGAAAAATAAAGTGTTTAAAGTTTAGAATACTATATCGTTTCAGTGGAAATTAGGTAAGCATTTTTTTCCGATATTTTCATTTGGGATAACCCACACAGCATTCAAATTCTGAATATGCAGTACTGAAGAGTTGTAAAAATTGGTAATAAAACAATCCTGCAGAACATCCTGATGTTCAGTTCTTTGGTATTGCTGCAGCCAAGTTTCTGCCAAGCAGTGCTGTCACTATGAGAGAGATTTGAGACATTTGCTGAAGGAAAATTGGGCAAGAAAAGCAACTTGTGGTTCTAAGCCTGTGCTTTCCAGTGGTTTCCTATCTGCTCCTCAGTAAAACTCATTCTGTGCTTTATAATACCTGGTGTGATCTATTTGCACTTGAATCCTTTTCACATTACAGATGTGTCCACTTTCAGAACCTTCCTTTCCTTCCTGAGGCAAGGAAACAAGCACAGTCCTGAAAGCCTGAATTCCTTTTAGCACAACTTTAACAAAGTCTCTGTTCCAATATATTTACCCTATGTTGTCTCATAAGGACCAGAGCTCTGAGCTCCAGAGTATTTCTCAGTGCAGCAGTGGGTTCCCAGTCTTTAAAGCTCCTGAGGCTGTGCCTGTGCCACGGGTGTGCTGTTACCTGGCCTGGGGTCGGGCTGGGAGCTGCAGGGTGTGGGAGCAGCCAGGGCTCCCTCAGGAGCTGCCCGTGCTCTGTTCCAACCCCACAGCTGGGCAAACAGGGCTTCTTCCGACTTTACTAGGAAAGTCAAGACCTTGAAACACAGACAAGTGCTTTTCTTCCATAGTATTTTTTTTTTTGACAAAACCATTTTCTTTTACAAGCAAACTGATATATGATACATTTGTAATGATACTGTATTTCTAATCTCAGACCTATGCCTTCTTTAAAACAACTCTCTGTTTTTTGACTCACTTTAAGGATTTTAAATGCAACTGTCTCTTCATCCTGGGAAGATGATCTTCATACTTACACTGCCTTTGAGTATGGAGGCGCTGAGTACGTGTTTAAAGATGTTGCACAGCATTTGAATTCCCTTTGGCTTCTGGAAATGCTACATTTGCATTTACTCTGTGTAGCCTTTTATTTCTTAAACCCACACGTGTACTTGCAAGAAAATTTCAAATGTTAACATCCATTTTGTGGCTGGATGTGAATGTGCAGTGAATGTGTGAGCTGGCATGTGGATCCCTGCCAGTCACTGCTGTGTCCCTCAGAACCAAATGCACTTTAGATCATTACCTGTGAGAAGCACAGCACAGGCTTATGAGTGTGGTGTGGTGGAGTTCTGTATGAACTGAGCACGATTAGAACGTGGAAGAACATTGAGAGGGAAGCGAAGTCTTGATGAGAAAAAACAGGCAGTTGCTCCAATTATTTTTTGTCATTGAAGTTTATTTACTGAAGTTTAGGCTTTTACAGATCCGAAAGATCTGAAATTTAGGAACCCAAATACAGTTAAGATTAAATACCTTTAGATTTACACCCACTAGCATATTTTCAGAAATCAGCAGCAGATCTTGGAACACAATGAACAGGTCTGGAGGTGGTCAGCATTATGTCATGGCCAGAAAAGCAGCATTACTGGGGGACAATGACAACAACAACGTCGTCACTTGTGCTTCTCTTGGCTCTTCTCCTTGAGAAGCGTTGGGAAGGAGGGCGACGGTTGCCTTGGAAGGGTCGGCGAGGAAAAGAGGGCCTGTTGCCTCCAAAGGGTGGGCGAGGAACAGGGGGCCTGTTCCCTCCAAAGGGTGGGCGAGGAACAGGGGGCCTGTTCCCTCCAAAGGGTGGGCGAGGAGGTCGTGTGTAGCACCCTGATACTCTGCACCTTAGGCAAACTCTCGTGTTAACAGGAGCTCTGTAACGGAACTGGACAAGCCTCTGGCCTGATGACTCCTGATTCCCACAGGTTGGGTCATATACACACCTGAAAAAGAAAAAAAAAAACCCCCACGTATAAATTGTCATATTGATGCCTTTTCCTGGTCTTAAAATTAAGAGAGCTGAACACAGTTAAGAGGGGAAAAGGGTTTTACCTCGGTGTTTATTGAAGGATCCTCAGGGGCACCGAAATGCCCATTGAAATGCACCCTGAAATGCCCCCCGGAGAAATGGCCCCCCACGATGTGATGTGGGTGCAATTACAGGCCTTGCTAATTAGCACATCTATCAAAGATTGCCCAGGGAGGGACTCCAGCGAGACCCCTCAGCGAGGAACCTTCCCCTGGCTGGGCCTGGCTTTGTTTACAGAATGTGTTCTGGAGAGGCCCTCGGGGTCTGGGGTTTCCAGGGTGTTTGGGCTCTTGGCTTAACGGGATATTGGGTCTGAGGGAAGGGATCAAACTTAAAGAATTATAACTGTGTGGGATAAAAGCTACATAAGAGAGTATATGAAAGGGGTATAAAAGGAAAAGCAAAAAATCATCATGGCGTCAATATAATGATTGTGACGTGCTCCCTAAGCCCATTTGTTTCCTTGGTTACAAGAAACTTCCCTTCAAAAATGTCCCACAGCTCACAGCACTGAACTCCTGAACACAGATGCCACTACATGGAATTTGGATGTCTGTTGGTGCAGTGTGCATCACAACACGTTCAAATATCACACGTCTAAAGCACCTGGTGGAATTTTGTTAATATATATTAAATCACATTATAAACTGTAAAGTGATGTGGTGGTGGGATTTTACTGGACACTCTGCTACTGATCACGCTTAATTAAAACAAACTAAAGGACAGCCCAGCCCTGGAAAGAAGGATTTTGGTTTTTGGAAGCTTAGAGCTGTCCATGAAGGATTCCCCTGGACAGCCAAGACAGCACCAGCATCCCAGCCCCTCTGACATGTCTGTGAAACCCTGCCAGCATCATCTGGTGCCATAAATCAGTGACTACAGCAAGAATGGCTCCAGGGACTTCTGGATCAACAGACAGGCAGCAAGAATGCTGCAGAAATGGTGCTGTTTTGCAAAATTTAATATGATTAGCAATTGGTAGTATGGGTATGACGGAGTAGTCAAATCAAGTTGAACCTGAGCATTTGAAGGGTGTAAGAAAATGGTGTGAAATCATGTTTGGGGTTATCCCAGCTTTGCTGGGGCACCTCACATGCACGAATAAATATTTACCCTTCCACTGTTACGCTTGGCGTCCCAGGTCTCCTTGGCTGGCACACGGCATTTAAGTATCTCAGCAACAACCACCTCACATAGCCAGGCAGGGGAACAAGGTCTGCTGCAGAGGAAGGAATTGAATGTTGATAAACCAGAGGTAAACACAGAGCAAAGTGCAGCATGTATTAAATACTGGCCTACTTTGCAAATTTAAATGCAGGCCTGGAATAGCAGCTGAGTGGGGAGGAAATTAATTTCTCTCTCTCATGATGATGTTCCATTAAAAGCTCATTTTCCCTCCTACAACTAACCCCGAGGTTACTTGTTAGTGTTTTCTTGTGGAAGAGGGTGAGCTCGCTGAAATCATGAGCCTGTCTCTGCCTGTGAGCCCTCCAGAGCACAGGGCACTGGCTGGGCAGCAGCTGGCAGGTTATGGGAGGATATTTCAAGTGGTTTTTACCCATAAGTGATGCAGACCTAGGCCAGCTCACCCCCTTGGCACTCACCACTGAGGATGGTTCTGCTGCCAGCCCTGTATCAGTGGCATTCCCAATCTCTCTGCCTCCATCCAGCCTCTCCCCCTTCCCCTGCACTCAGATCCCCTGTGCCAACAGGAACAAGATTGAATTCTGTTTATCCCTCTGTGCGGGGTGATCATCCCCTGCTCAAATATCTGCCTTGCACCTGAAGTTCAGTTTCCTGTATGTTTTGCCAAAGCAGCCAAGTGCCTTTTATCAAAGTGTAGCTGATATGTCCAGACTCTAAAAGAATCCCTTCTGCCCTATAAGAAACTGAGGCAGAATGTTATCAATTAGTGAGCAGAATTTGATAGTCAATTTTTTAAAAATATAAAGCCCACTGTAGAAAACTAAGGCTTGAAGCAAATACCACTGTGTATGTCAGAAGGATTCCCACTGATTCAGCTTCCAGTGGGGATGCAACTTTGAAAGCACGGGGGGGCTGACTTTGTAGGAGTGAGGCAATCTAGGGCAAATCTGTATTTATATTGGTGTTGTGTGTCTGCCCCAGTGAATTCCAATTCCTTAGAACTTTCAGCAGAGCAGGTATTCCTCCCATATCAATACCAACAGCGTTTTTGATCCCTTGATTTTTATGGAAGCCAAAGGAATTATCCCCAAAGTGAAATACTAGATCTATGAGGTGATGGATGCTGTGGAGGCAGGGAGCCTTGCCAGCACATCATCAGATCCCAGCTTTGGTAGAGAATTAAGGGTATAAACCAAGGTAAATCTGCTTCACTTACTAGTGGTAATGGCTGTTGTTTCAGGAGTTGGAGGGACTGATGGAGCGGGTGAGCTTGTCACTGTGAGAGGAGAAAATATGGACTTAAACACTGTCCATGTTCTAAATACATGGATGACTCACATGAAATGCAGTGAACTGCTCACCACAGCTGAATAAATGACCAGAAATTCGTACCTGGGTTTTCAGCTGTTGTGGACTCAGTTGTGGCTGTCAAAGAGAAAACAAAAGCCACTCTTCAGTATCTGTTCCATTATTGTGTGGGCAAAGCCAGGGCTGTCAGAGGGGAGGGGAGCAGGAGTTTACTCAAGCTAATGTTGATCCTGGTGTTCTGACCAATACACTAAAGTCATACACACCTGCTGCTCCAGGTGTTGTGTTTTCTGCGGGGGCTGATCGGGGAAATGAGAGAAAACAAAACTGCAGGTTAAAAACTGTTTCCCCAGCACTGGGAGGTGAGAAACACCCAAACCTCAGGAGACTTGCAGGTCTCACTCGAGGACTGGACAATGGTGCTGCTGCCCAGGGCAAAATTCCAGAGTCTCTGACCGTGTGGCAGCCCTGGAAGCCTGGGGCTGTTTGCCAAACACCAGTTTGGGTGCTGGGGTTACTGGGACGATGTTTCTAACACGCAGTGCCCGCACAGCGCAGTGTGCTGGTGAGGGCTGTGCCAGCACCTCGGTGGGCACTGAACCTGTCCATTCCCATGGGAAACACATCCCAGTTTGTGCAGTGACTGAAATGCAGCTCTGGGAAGCGCAGGAAGGCTGATTTTCTGGGAATGGGATAATCAAGTGCAAATCTGAGTTCATATGGATGAAGTGTGTCTGCCCTTTCCAGAGTGCTTTCATCAGGGCCAGTGTTTCTCCTTTCCCTTTTGCTCCTTTTTGCTTCCTGTCTGGAAACCAAAGGAAAGGCAATTGGGATGATCTCCAGTTCTAATAGTTAAATCCATGAGATTATACCCACAGTGGAGACAGGGAGCTCAGTCAATACATGATCAGAGCGTGGTGGACAACTAAACACGTAAGCCAGAGCGACACTGTATTACTTACAGGTGGTGGTGTCTGCTGGTGCAGCAGTGGACGCTGCTGCTGTGAGAAAGAAAAGATGAATTTAAACATTGTCTGCATGTTAAATGTATATGTTTTCCCCTGACACCCGTAGGATGTAGGCTATAGCTACACTTTGTTACTTACCACTGGTAATGTCTGCTGGTGCAGTACTGGGAGAGACTGTTGCTGTGAGAAAGAAAAATGAAATTAAATATTATTTGTATTTTTGCTCTGAAGCCTGTAGCATGTAAGCCAGAGCAACACAGCATTACTTACTAGTGGTGATGTCTGCTGGTGCACTACTAGGAGAGACTGTTGCTGTGAGAAAGAAAAATGAAATTAAATATTATTTGTACTTTAAGTATGTATTTTTGCTCTGAAACCTGTAGCATGTAAGCCAGAGCAACACAGCATTACTTACTGGTGGTGATGTCTGCTGGTGCACTACTAGGAGAGACTGTTGCTGTGAGGAAGAAAAGGTGAAATTAAATTTTATGTGCATGTTAAGAGTATGGTTTTTACCCCAAGGCTAATAGCATGTATGCCAGAGTAATGCTATTTTACTCACAAGTTACTCCTGTGGGTTCAGCAGTAGGAAAGACTGTTGCTGTGAGAGAGAAAAGATTACATTAAATATTGTGTGCATTTTAAATGTATATTTTTTTCCACCGAGGCCCATAGCACATAAGCCAGAGCAATGCTGTTTTACTCAATACAGAAAGAAAAGGTGAAAATTAAATATTGCCTGCATATTCACTATATGCTTTTCCTCTGAGACCTACAGCATTTTCTGTTTATGGGAAATCAGGGCTAGGAAGGCTGAGATATAATAGTGACAGAGCCAAATTTTTCTGGGATACCTTGCAATCTAAAGGAATATGGCTTGGGTTTGTTTTTTCTTTCCCATCCTTTAAACACTGCCTGGTTCAGCCTCTCTCCCCATCCTTGCTGACCCTCTGGCATAACAGATGGTTGGCACAGCACCCTCTCCCCAGAGCAGTGGCGCAGCTATTTCCTCAGCCCAGGCTCGTTTCTGAGAGCTGGGTACTTACAGAACACTCCACACATTTATCTCCCTTTCACAGGGAAAGCCTTTCAGACATCTGAAGTTCCAGATTAGTTTTGTGGGCCTGGAGTGTATTTTTCTTTCAGAGGCAGAAATCAGAGACGCTGCCAACAGCGTAATCTGGGTCCCTCCTGGATCGTGGCCATCACAAACTGCCCCACGTGCACACGCCTCTCTCACCCCTTGGTGGGGCAGGAGTTACGAGGTTTTCATTTTGGGACCTTTTGCTGTCACCTGGCAGCCATTTGTGACCAACTAATGCACATCCATCCCTGATGAGGGCTGTGTTTCCTCGGACTCTTTGTCCCTAATTCCTTTTTGCTGGCCGTGATCAAAGCTCAAGCATTTACTTCTGCAGAAGCTGGCTGCAAAGCGCTGTCAGCAGCAACGTGCTTGGCTCATTCCCCAAGATCTAGTTCTAAAAAACACTGCCAAATACGAGATAATTGAGAGAAATGCTAATTAACCTGTTGGTCCAGGTGCTGAATATTCATCAGAGGTGGTGAAAGGTGTTAAATAGAAAGTTTAAGGCTATTTTAAGACTGCATTAGCTGTTTAAATCCAGGTGGCAATAGAGAGAAAGAGGCAGATTAAAAATTCTCTATTCAGATCCAGATCTTGAGTTGCAGCAGAAATGAATTTGTTGTTATCCAGCCGATGCTAAAAACGGCATTATGGGAGGGAGGCGCCTTTCCCATTAAAGTTTCTAAACAAATTAATTATTTCATTAATCTGAAACATGATCAGCAATCTGAAATTTTCAGGGACACTTTTTTCAGAAAATAAAGGACTGATTAAGTGGCAGTCTCAAAAATATTTAATGTATCCTTGTTGGGTGCCTACAGACAGCAGAACAGCCACTTTCCACTTTCAGCAAATCAGTAAAAGAAAATAATCAGTGTCTGTATCTCTCCAAAGAAAATTCTTTGTGCTCAGTTAAATGTAGAATATAATCAAAGGAATCAGTGAGCACTTAATTTTCCTGAGACTTTGACACAGTTTACCTGCAATAAGTACAAATTAAAGTATTTAAGTTATTATTTAGAGCTGTAAAGGAGCCTTTTTTTCCCCTTTAACCATTGAACAGCAACCCTGATACACATGGTGTCTATAAGTGAAATGAAACTGTCTGAATAAGCAAGGCAAGTAGCAAAATCTGATCAAAGTTCTCTAAAATAATCTTCTGTGAAGGGAATTCTTTGTTTCTATCCTTTTGAAAGTGAAATGACTGGCAGGAAAAAGGTAGAAAAAGAGCAACTGGTATTTCTTCACTGTGCTGAAGGGTTTTTGCCTGTTGCTTTTTAAGACAACAACATTTACAGAAATTAGGATAGATCCTAGATCTGGAACATGAAAACGCTGTTTGAAATAAGGTTGATGGGTGGAGCAGTGAGTAAATCTGTGTTACACTTCCTAGGGCTGGCACTGAGTCACAGCTGTGGATTCTGACAGCAGAGGTGAGGCTGTGGAAGACAAGCAGTGTTAAAAGGAAGTTTTAAAGAGAGGAATTGTCAGTTGCCGTGGAAATTGTTTATCGTGTTATGCAGCATCTTGGAGTAGCAGGTGGTGTGGGTGTTACACAGCCACAGCTCCCAGACCACGGTGGTGGGGACAGCTTGGAGGAATGGTTCAAGAACACAGAAGGCTTGAGAATCATGAGCTCTGAGGGAAGCTTGAAAGAGCTGAATTTAGTTTATGTAGGAAGTGTCTGTCACTACTCTGAACAGGACGGCCACAAGTCCCTCTGCACCCCAGAGTCTGGGGAAGTGAAAAGAGGAGCTGCAGAAAATATCTGTAAATAAAAGATATTTAAATAGAGTGTCCAAAGCCTTTTTTGTGGTCAGTTATAGGTCAGTTCAGAGGCAAAGTACATAAACATCTCCACGGGGGAGGTTTGCATAGGGGTTTAAATGTAATGGGATCGATTCCTGCTTTGTCAGAACAGGAGGTGGGGACAGAATGCAGTGGAGAGGAAGGTCCCAGCTCAGCTGCTGTCTGATGCAAAATGGGCCTGTCTGGTGAAATTCTGCTTTGAGTATCTTTTTAATATCTAAGAAACTATTTCATAAACTCATTAAACCAGGCACTCATTAAAAGGTTGCAGTGTTTCACAGCATAGATGCCCCATACCCAGAGCATGGGGACAGGTGGGACGTGGGCACACACACATTGCAGCACCATCAGCTGCACCTGGCTCTTTCTTACCTTCCCCCGCTGTAGACAGTAGTGCTGCAGTTGTTAATGGCTCAGTGCTGTCTGTGGCTGGGGCAGATGTGCTCAAATTGTCTGCTTCTGTGACAGAAAAATCTGTTGAGGCTTTGAGGAAAAAAAAAAAAATAGTGGGAACAGTGAACAACATTGCCCAACATGAATAGGAACCAGAATTGAGTTTTGATTAAACTGTTTGGATTTGTCATCTTGCTAGAAAAGCGTGAAGTCTTTATCCCCACATAACACCACAATAAACGAATATTTAGTAGTTGGATTTTTAAGCTTCTTAGCTACTGGAGAATGAAACATTTGTTCATAGCCCTCCATATTAAACTTCTTTGCATACTTTTTCCATACAGTCTGGCTGTCCCTTAGCTTACTGAGGCTCCAAATCGATTTTGCAGCTCAGACTTTGCCCGTGTAAGCTGTGCTTAGGACTCCTGGTGTAGTTACTGCCTCAGGCTCTTCATTCACTGAAGTGGATGCAAAGGAGGAATACGGGGATTTTGGAGGGACTGTGAAAGCATTGAGGAAATACATTACTGGAGAAAAACATCAGTCAGTGATAGAAAATGGAGCTGATGATTGCTGATATGATTTTGGTTATGTCCTTGAAGGAAAAGTGACTTGGATTGTAGCCTCTAAAATCTGGTCATTTGAGTCAAAATACTCAGATGAGGTCATATTTTGTTAAGATTGAATATAAACTGAATTTTTCATCACTGAGACAATGAGCCAGCAGCTGACTGATCTTGAGGTTTATTCATTATTTTTAATCCTACAAATGCAATTTACTTTGAACAAACTCAAGCACTAATTTTAGATTCTGTGGCATTGTGTCTGTGTCTTACCTTCAGCCGTTGTGGAAAAGATTTCTGCAGCTGAGGTTGTTGCATTTTCTACAAGTAGGGCTGGTGACAAGTTTGATTCTGAAGTATTTCCAGAGGCTGTGAGAAAAAGGAAGGAACGTGGAAACAAGAGAGAAAGAGCACACAAGTAAGGCTGAAAGATTGAGATCAGCTCTTGATGAATTTCATTGCCTTCAGATTCCATGTGCCCCATCCAGCCCCTCTGCCAGCAAGCTCTGCCCACAGCACCCACAGCCCCCACCTGGGTGGTGGCAGCAGGTTGGCACTGAGCAGGCCAAGTTCAAACAAGCACCAGCTGCACTGAGAGATGCTGATTTTGCAGCACATCTTGGCTTCTCCACTGATGTCCCCTCCTAGCTCAAACTTACAACCAGGTTTTTCTGACGTGCTGCGTGTTGTGCAAATGCCCTTTACCTGTCTGTGGTGTGGTTGGGACTTCTGATGTCCTGCTTTCCTCTGTGGTGGTGGTGGAAGGAGGGGAGGCAGTTGTGCTAGGGGAGGCTGAAAGGGTGAGACATTAAATGGCTGCGAGCAGCAATTAAAAGCTTAAGAGTGATTTGAAGAGCTCGTGACTTGCTTTAGGTCTCAGGCTGAATAAAAAACCTGATCCAGTGGATGGTATCCCTGCCCATGGGAGAGAGTTGGATCCAGGTGATCTTTGAGGCTCCTTCCAACCCAAACCATTCCATGATGATCAGTCTGCTGCATAAATGGAGAGGCTCACCCCCTAGCTGAGGGAAATGGGTGCAAATGCCTGGCTGTGGTCCTTAATGTTTCCAGAGCTTTTATGAATCTTGAACACACAAAATTATGATGACCTGGACAGTTTTTCTTTGCAGATTTGCAAGCATATTCTTTAGAGCTACAACTCAGAGGTATTAGTCAGTAAGTACATGTATCCCTGCCCTGTCCTGACAGGCTGACATTTTTCAAGTGAAGATGTTGTAAGGGGATTGTTCCTTCGCACAGGAGGAACTGAGGACAGCTATGTTGTCTGCTATGAATATTTACAGATTTACTTTGTCACATCTTCATTTAGCTGAAAACCCCAAATTACCAGAGTGTTTGTTTTAAAAAGCACATGTAAAATGGCTGCTCTTACCTTCATCAACTGTGGTTGGGATTTCGGGAGCTGATGTGGTAATTTCCTCTGTGACAGTCGCGGGTGCAGAAGACACATCTGGGGGCAGTTGAGGAAATACAAAGCAGAGAGGGATTGACAATTAGGAGTGAACAGGTGAATAGAGGTCTTGATGAAGCTAAATAAATTTGGGGTTTGTGGGACAGTGGATCATTGCACAGCCTTTTATTTTCGATTACAAAAAATCGCTCTCACCTAATTTAATACTTATTAACAAAGGCAGTCGATCCCCGTGTTGTTTCTGACTGCCTTGTTTCACTACTAGACGTGCAATAGTCACTTGGAAAGGTGCAAAGGGGCCATTGTGAAGGGGAATAAAACATGAGGTTTGTCTTGTGCTTTGGGAGTGACTTCCAGCCCCCATGTGTGCCTCACCTTCCTTGGGGGTTGTCGCGTTCTCTGGAGCAGGCGATGTCTCAGTCTGTGCTGGGGTTGAGCTGGGTGCAGGGGAGGAACCTGCAGAGACATTGCAAAGGATCTGTGAAGTCATTCATACTCTGGGTTTCATGGGAAAGAAAGTCACATCCCTGGACTTTAATTTGTGGTCGTGTGGCTCAGAACAACATCTCCCAGTAGTGACCTTGGGAGGCTTGTGCTCCTCCTGTCCGCTTTAAACAAATTGCATCTGTTGCTCAAAATTTCCACACATGTGGCATCTGCAGCTTGTTTTTTAACCTTGCCTTTGCCAGCAGAAATCAGGGGTTCTGTGGCAGTTGCCACAGTTGCTACTGTGTTAAAACCTTAAGAATAAATGGTTTTGGGAGCCAGCTTTTCATTTCTGTGGTACTTACAATGTAGTAAAAAACCATCATGATTCTATGATTCTACATGATAGAAAACTGCATTTTAGCACCTGCTGGTCTGTGACTGTGTGTATGAAGAGCATAATTAACGCCTAGAAATCCCAAGAAACATGAGTGGAGTCTGTACTTTAAGGTTTCCAGGGTGTTATGATTGTTTCAGCAAAAAAATGGAATCAGAAACTTAGACCTGGAGTGTAAACACTTGCCCGAGTTTTCACTAATTATTACTAGGTAAGTGGCAAATGCAGTTTGTATTAGCAATGCAAAGGGCAGAAATAATGTTGCAGTGGATGAATAAATAGTAATTTGGAGCAATAACTTGTAATTCAGAGCATGTGCCTTTGTAGAAAACTGTCTGCCAAGGAGCTGCAATCACATGATTTTTTGAGTTAAAAATTAGTCTCTGAGCACTGGGGAGACTGTAAAGAGCTAATGGACTCCCATCCTAAAAGCTCTGCCTTACCTGTCGGTGCAACCGTGGAGTGAATTGCATCTGTGAACAGCAAAAAAAGCAAAAAATTACTTTATTGGGCAGTTATTTATATTGTTATTTATATTGTATATTTATGACAAGAACTATTTTTGTTTCCACTGACACATGCCTGGTTCACAACTGGATGGGCATCTATCTTCTCCTTACTCTTCGCCTTTCTTATCTTGGGGGTTGGCTGTAATCAGATGCTGACTAAAGTGGTACTGAACTACCTGCTTTTCACTATTTTCCTACTCAGGGCTTGCTGTCCAATCTTGTTATTTCGTCCAAGACATCTTTTGCTCCTCAATCACTCAGACCTAAACACAAGAAGCAGCCGCCCTCCACATTTCAGCCCTGGTCTGATTTCCAAGCTCCACCCTGATGTTTCTGGCATTTATGGTGAACAGGATAGTCCAAGGAGGTTTTTAGAATAATAATAACAATAACAATAACATTATTATTAATATATTTAATAATAACAATAACAATAACAATAACAATAACAATAACAATAATAATTTATTTTTATAATCATTTTTATTTTTACCTGAGCAGATGACACCAACATCCTCATTGAGTCCACAGTTGTGCCTGCCCCAGCCAGCGTGCCGGCAGTCCCAAAGGTGGGATTCAGTTCCTTTACACTGCACATCATCCAACTGGATGTTTTTTCCACTGGGGCCAAAGTAAGACAGTCCCAGGACAGAGACAGCTCGGCCACAGTTCAGTTGTCTGCACACAACGTTGCCACTGTTCATATTGAAATAATCATCACAGACTGTGCCCCATTTTCCATCATGATAAACTTCAACCCTCCCGGCGCATCGATCCCCTCCAGATTCCAGTCTCAGCTGTGGCTGTGGTGGAACTAAAGCAAAAGTTGACAGGTAAATCTCAGTTTGTTTCTTTGCAGCTAAACCTCTGATGTCTAAGCTTGCATCCCCGTGGCTCTGCAGCGTGCAGGGCCTGACCTACCCCGGTAGGGGATGGCTGGCTGAGGGTACAGCTCACCCTCAGCTGGCTCAGGGAGCTCCGCACATCTGTTCATGCTCAGGAGCACATCTCTTACCTTTGTGATGGAATTTGTCTTTAATCCAGTCTGAAAATTTTTTCCACAGTGAGTTTGGGTCTCTGTCTGGCCTGTCCCACCAGGTTCCACTTGCTGTGGTACAGAAGGAAACATATCAGCCCTGAAGTAATACATCATACTGTTGTTTTGTAAATAACTCAGTACAGCCAGCCCTTAATCTACACTCTGTGAAATCACCTTTTTTTGTAAGGGACTGGCAAGAGGTTTTTCATGGTGCCCATGGTGATAAATAAAGCTCAAATTATCTCATTCCACAAGATTATAAGTTTGAAGGAACATGTAATGCAGAGCATATTTCCACCTGGGTCTGGCAGACTGCCCTGTGTTTCTTTCCCCCTCTTTCTCTACATTTTAAAATGTACAGTGTAGAATAATTTGAATTAAAACTAGAATATTAGAAGAAGAACATTTAGAAAACATCTTCCACAAACTATTCCACTCACAGAAGGGAAAAAAAAGGAATATTATTCAGCCTTCTTCAGTCCATAACCTTAATAGGTTATATTTTGAAATATAGTATCTTTATATAATATTACGTCTATTATATCTATTGGATTATGTATTTTGAAATACATATATTTTGAAATACATATCTTTTGAAATATAACCTATGGATCTGGACTGAATCTTTGAAGTAGAAGACAAATTAAACCATCAATTCTATGGTACAAAACTCATCAGCAATACTTGAGGAGAACCTTTGCCACCAGTTCCCAGCAAGCCAGCATGTATTATTAGTAAATAATTCTGTCTGTAACATTTCCCTGCAAGCATGGAAATGTTTTGGAGGCAGTACCTGGTTCAGACAGGAGAGTGGTGCTCAGCAGAAGCAGCCAGGTGAGACGCACGTGAAGGTCCATGGTGGTTGGGGGTGGTCTGTTCTAACCCAGCACAGCCGCAGAATTTATACCAAATGGGTTCTGGTCTGCATTGAAGGCGTGCACTGTGCAACCTGATCCCCCTCCCTGAACTTCCAGATCGATGCCAAGGAAGTGATTTAGTGAGGATTTTCCTTTCACAGGGTACATCCAGACATCCGGATGAGGAGATCCAGCTCACGGAGCTGTTCCGGACTGGCCACCGAGATCTTCCCGAACACTCCCCGGGCACTTTGTGGCCCTGTGTTGATGGCGTGGCTGTTCCAGGAAGCAGTGATTTACTTTTGGAGATTAGGCTGTTTGGTAAGGATTCTCATGCCACCCATCAAGACAGTTTCCAATTTACAACCATACTAAACCAGATTAAATTGGTGTGAGGATTGTGCCAAAAGATTAGCATCCTCGAAATGTCCGGCAAGCCTCAAACGAGTTCTCTTTGTCTGCCACGGTTTTTATGTTTCTTCTAATTTTCCTGGCTCCTCTTTAACCTGGGAGAAGATCCCTCCAGCATGTTTCAGATCTGCAGTTCTCTCTGTCTCACTTGCAGCCCCCAGAGCAATAAAAGAGCTGTAAGAAATACTGGCCAAGGCATGGCTGGACAATTGCTGATCTACAACAATCAAGGAAATGGAGCAAGATAGGGCCACAAGGTGCTATCAACATATTTTTCAGGTGAAGAGTAGGAACTAGCACCAGGTTTTTAAGTTACTTTGTGTGTTATGTGATCAAAGGATGAGAGGAGAGGCAGAAGAATTGTAGTGCCAGTGTAAATATAAATTATTAAAGGACAAGGAGAAATAAAGTCATCATGGAGAGGAAATACACCACAGGTTGTGCTAGATATACTTTGCCACCTGTTTTTATGTTTGGTTTTTTTTTATGATTGAGTGATTTGCCTCATAAAAGGAAATCCCACCTAGAAAAGGCCATCCTTAACTGGGTAAGATTGGCTTCTATCAAAGCCATGGATCCAGCAGGATCCCTCCAGGCTTCTCCCTGGCATGAGGTGATGGTGTCAACACCACCATGGCCTCTGATATCCTCAAGGATGCCTCCAGCTCTGCCTCACTCTGTACTGTCAGGGAGAAGGGACTCAGCCACAGAGAGTAAAAGAACAAAGCTGAATTTTCTTAGCTGAAGTAAAAATGAACATAAATTCTTTCCCTTCATGAATGCTTTTCTTATTTTCATGGCACAGTACATCTCTATTTGGAGCCCTGATATAGGGGTAGAAGGTGACATGGAAGGAACATGGCTGAATGCAAAAATCTTTAGTATTAAGAAGCACCAAGGTTTGCTTTTTCAGCATTCCTCAGTCTCCTTTATGAAACAGGTCCCAGGGAAGTCCTGCAGAGGGCTGATCCCATGTGCCAGGAACCAGCAGGGATGACAGTAGGGCTGACCTTTGTGGTCTTGGAAGAGCAAAGCTGTTTCCCAGAACATGTTCTTAAAGAAATCTATCAAAATCTGCTGCTGGGAAACCAGCAGGGTTTGTAGTGAGATAGCTTTGGGCTGGAGGTTGGGCGTTAATCTTCCTTCACAGACCGAAGTTTTGCTGCACTGCCAGATCCACCACTCTCTGGAAATAGCTTTATTTAGTGTTGTAATTTCTCTAAGTATCTGGGCCTAAAAGCAGAGGGAAAACGCGGAGCTGTTCTGGAGGCTGCTGCCACTGGAGGGCAGCGAGGTCCCGTCCTTGGGAGGCGAGCGCGGGGCTGGGAAAAGATGCTCCAACACCACAGAGCTGCTGTGGCGTCCATAAAGATGCTCCACCTGAGCAAATCCCTTTAAAAGTAAGCAGAGGTGAAAATAAACATGTGCATATTTGTAAAGAATGTCACTGAAGTGCTTTTGAAGGAATACGCTGGGGCTGACTGCCTTTCTCCTGTACGTGTATTTCCTAAACAAGTGTTTATTTGCATTTCTCATTGCCTGGGGAAAAAAAATCACTGATGTGTGTGAACTCACAACTTTCTCCCCACGCTGTAGTAATATATTTGTTATTTCTTTCAACATCATGCTGCACTCCTGAAAAGTTCTCTTATGCAGCAAATCCTGGTTTTTGCTGAACCCATTGCATTCCCAACGATCTGGGGTGGGCCATGTCCAGCGCCCTGCCACAGTGGAGGTGTTCCCAGTGCCAAACTCAGTTCTGTTCCAGACCCTTCCCCAGCTCTGTTCCCCTCCCTGGACACCTTCCAGCCCCTCAATGTCTTTGTTATCCTGAGGGACCCAAAGTGGATCCCAGGATTTGCCTCAGCAGTGCCAGCACAGGGGATGGTCACTGCCCTGGTCCCGCTGGCCACACTAATGCTGGAACAGGCCATGTTTTCTCTCTGACAGCCTTTCCAATAAAGTCTAATAAGTTCTGAAGTTAAAGGTGTTTTTGAGGAACGATTAGAGAAAAGGCAAATCCCAGCCTAACTAAATCCCATCCTCAATAACATAACCTGCAAACAGACTGCCTGTGTTTATGATGAATTTATTGTAACGTGAAAACTTTATATCTGAAGCCAACTTCTTTGCACAAAACTGACTACTGAGTGCTGGGTCCAGCTTTGTGGTCCCAGAGGAGAATTCCCTTGGGATAAGGATGCCACACCCAGCCTCTGGAAGCCCCAGTGAGGGACAATCTTTGTCAGAGGTGAAGGCTATGGCAAGGTCGAGGAGTGTCAGTGACCTTGGCCCCACACATGGCAGGAGAGGTCATTTCAGCTGTCACCCAGCTCAGGCTTTGTGTCAACACACCTTGCTTGTCTTGGCACGTGCTGCATTCCCGCGGCTTTTCCTGCTTTTCTCTTTCCTGTGGACAGTGGTCTTAACGGAGAGCTTTCCTCAGCTTCCAGCAAATCCCTCCGACCTCAGCAGTGCCACGGGCAGGGTCGCACAGAGTGCCACCAGTGCGGGTGACATTCTCCAGCACCCTTGGAACATTTGTCATCGCAAACACGGGAGTGGCCTTGGGGTGCCGGGGACAGAGGTGTCACCAATGCTGCCTTTAAATTTAAGTAGATTTTGATAGTAAAATCAGTGCAGTGAGACTCGTGGACTGAAGTGTGCAGTCTCATTCACTCCCACTGCAGAGAACAAGAAAAGATGCTGTTGGCTGCTAAAGTTAAAATTATTTATTCCTGTCTGAATACTGATTATGAAATTAGTACTAATGAAATAAATTACCTGTGTTAGATGAATGTTAGTGGGTATCTATTGATTTATTTACAAGTAAGTATTTTAATTAATAGAACAAAATCAAGGTTCAACTCATCAAGGGTGACCGAGACATGAGGTTAATCAAGCCAAAGCCACAAAATGTCACCATGACTTTCTTATAACTGAGTTTTCTTTTCTCTGCATTTTAATATCAGTAAAGGGCCTCTGAGTTTCACTAGGAAGTGAAAAAAGTCTCTTAGGGGGTTTTTGTGTGTGAGGTAACTCTAGATAACAGATAAAATTAAAAATGCTCTTTTATGCAACACCTTTTCTTTTTTCAAGACTTGAAACTTTTAGGAACCTAATCCAGTGAAGAACTTTTTCACACACCAGAACTCCCATCCTTTCAGTGCTGTGGCAAACCAGCTTTATATTTATATTTCAGTTTCATATATTAATTCTCCTGAAAGATTAAAAGTCCATGGTTAGCCTCATGAAAACATGTGTAAATCAGAACTACTGCTTTCATTGTGGTCAAAATACACTGTATTTTAAGAAGTTTTTCCTCATGCATAAGCTACTGAAGAAACTAAATGAAGTGCAAACCAGGAATAATTTAAAGAGGGAGTTTTTTTTATGGTAGGGAATATTTTTTCAAGATAGAAATGGTTGAATAGATATGAAATTGGAAATACCAGGTATTTCGGTTCCCATAGAAGCTGACAGAGGAGGAAATAGACAAAATATACATTTTACCATTACAGTTTTTGTAAAATTAACTGTATTTTTAGAACAGGTTCTTCACCCAGAGGGTGGCTGGACTCTGGAACAGCTCCTCTGGGAAGTGACCACAGCATCAAACCTGCCAGAGTTCAGGAGTGCCTGGACAACATTATTAGTCAGGTGGTTTAATTGTATGTACTCCTGTGAGGAGCAGGGAGTTGGGGTCAGTCATCATGGATTGTTTCCAAATCAAGATATTCTATGCTTCTATGATAACACTTCACCTTTTTTGTAAAACCCATTTTGTTTCACAAAGTGTCCAACAACTGGATAATTAATTATCAGCTGACTTTCCTTGCTAACAACTTGAAAAAATCAATCAGTGGAGAACAGGATAAGACTTTGCAACTTTTTTTACCATCTGACAGATGGTAAAAAAAGTTGCCAGGGTTAAATCTGGGTGAGGACCTAAAAGGGCCAGAAGATCATGGCAGATCCTTCAGAGGGATTTGACACAGCTCTGGTTCCTTTTTCTTGCTTTCTGCCTCTGAGCTGCAAAAGAGTTGTGACTCTAAACCTTTGCATTCAGTTTATCCTGATTATCTCACTCAAATAAATGCTCCTCAGGTGTTCAGTAAAAGCTTTGTCAAGGTGAGATGTGTGGGATTAGGACCTTAAGTTCAGGAAAAGTCTCCTGTGTGAAAGGTTGTTGGTTCTGTAAGGGCAGAATGTGCCTTGGGAGTGCTTTTTGTTGCTCCTTCCAAGCCTTGGTAGTGAGAAAACAGAACTGGTTAAAAGAAGTTACAGCTGATTTAAGAAGTGTGGCAGTAGTGTAACAGTACTGGATGGACTCTGAGTGACACTGCTTAAAATGCTCTGAAAGATTTTGAGTCTTAGTTGGATGGAAGTTTGCCATATCAAATATGGATTAAAGATAAAGAAAAAAGAGGGAAACACTGCACAGGACAGAGATTTGGTGACAATATGGCTATTAAGAGAGGTATAGTGCTGTTGAGAAATGTGTTTTATAATTCAGGGGAGCATTTTCCAGTCTGACAAAATTAAAAATTCATTGTGGCTCCTCTTGATCAAGCCAAGGTATTACCTTGTACAGGAGCAAACAGCACTGGCATCGTGATGGCTGTCACACTTCTCTCTACACCACCCCTCATGAGAACATTCCCACAGGTATTTCTCATTCCTCCTGCACTGCACATCATCCATGGCAATTTTTCGGGGGCTGTGAGTAAAGGTGACGTCTCCTGAAGGTGATGCAGCACGTCCACAAACCTGCTGGGTACAGGCAGCTTCTGTATCACTTTTATCCCAGAAACCATCCCAAAGATTCCCCCAGGCTCTTTTGGAAAATATTTCAGCCTGTCCTTAGCACTGGTTCCACCCATTCACCACCCTCACTGACATTTATTTGAAAGACAAAAAAGAATTTCCCTGAACCTGGACATTTCATGGAAAGACAGAATCAGAGATTTGTGCTGCTTGGAGCAGGTTGTTCTGGGTTGTGTCTGTGAGAGCATTGAATACCTCCAGTGTTTTGTTCTGTACAAATTCAGTTCTGAAACATCAGAGCATGATACTAAATGCAATTACACAAATATAAGAAGTTTGCCTCTTCCTTCAGATCCTGTGCCAGCTGTGAATGAAAAAATCAGTCACTTCTAGGTGGAGTTTTTAGTCACTGCAGTAATTACTACATGTGGATGCTTAAAGCTTTCAGCAGAGAGATTTTCCAAGGTGTCCCAGCATTTTGTTAGCTTTCCCAGCATTTTGTAAAAATCCTGGTTTTCCTAAGTCCTGTTTTTGCAGTACTTCGTGAGAACTTTCATGTTCCCAGACAGATTATTTTAAAACAAAGCCAACGGTTTTTTGTAAACTAAATTTCCTATCTCACACGTGCAAGCTGTTGTAGAATTGTTTTGATATGGCCTGGAGAAATATTTTGAAATAGGTGTTTTCTGGATTAACCAATAGCCTTGAAGGGTGGTTGCTCAGAGATCCAATAATCTTTTGTGTTCAAAGTAAACTTCAAACGAAGTAACTCTTATAAACTGGTCTGTAAATTGATAAATAATTGCATTTTATTCCTGAACACCGAGAATCTCTGTCACATTTTCTCTCTGTCTCTGCCACCACTGCGATAACTACATCTAGAAGGGAAATGGGGTATTGCACAGGGTGCTGAAGATATTTTTGAAACAATAAGAAGCAGGTTAATGCACCTTATTTCAGGACTATTACACAGCTCTAAACCAGAAGTCAGACCAGTTTTGAAATGCATTTGTTTATGACTAAAGGGGAAAATATGAATTTTTAAAGTGTTAGTAGTAAAAAGGTTGCATAAATGAAACAATGTTGTCACTAAAATGAAAATCCAAGGCAAATCAAAATAAAATCAAGGGATTTGATTTGATGGGGTTTGGTACAATAGAGGAAATATTTCTGGAAGGCAAGAAACTGAAAGAGCAGCAATGGCCAATGTAATTTCATACAAGTTAGATGCTTTTAACTTCTAAAATCATTCTAGTACTTTTTTTTTTTTTGCAGGAGTTCCTTTCTAATAGCTTCATTTTTTGAGTACCTTAATTATTGTTTGAAGCCCTTCTCTTTCTTGGGACTGGTTGTTGGATATCCCACGGCAGCCACTGGCCCAAGAGGAACCAGGGGGAAAACATTTCCAGGGCAATGGACTGCCTCATCTGCAGGACACAAAATGCTATTTTTTCCCAAAATGCAATGCCAGGAGCCCCTCAAGACTGTCCAGATTCTAGCCCATGTTTCAAACAGTTAATTTCCAGCTTGATTTTTGTCACCCCAGCTGTCACACTTGGCCGCCTTTGGGCAGCACCTCATGTGACGCCCGGATGAATCCTGGCGGTGCTGGCAGGGAGCAGCCCACTTGTCTTCCCCAACAATGCATTCCTTAGCGAAATCCAGTGAACTTCTGAGACAAAGAAGGCTTGTCTCACGCTGGCAGGGCTCAGACCAAGTGTTTGCTCTACGTGCTCAGAGCGCTGCTCTCAAACCAACGCTGCCTGCTCGGGAGCTCGGAAGGAAACTGAAGCAGCAGGTTCTGGCCACCCTTCTGCAGCTGGGGCTGCAGTGCTGGATTTCTGAGCTTGGGTTGGGGACACCAAGATCCAGCATTTGGGCCAGAAGTTGCCAAATAGAATCATAGAATCAGTGAGGTTGGAAAAGACACGTCTTTGCACGGAGGCACAGAGCCCTCACGTGAACATTACTCAATTTTCATCGTATCTCACGCAACAAAGGCCTGCTTGAGTCCAGGCCTGGCAATAGAAGATGGTAACTAATGCCAAATGCCTCAGAAACATCTCAACATCGCTAGTCAGTCACTAGGAGGAAAGAGAGAATCCACTTTTCTGAAATGATGGTTCCTGAAAAACTGAGAAAAATACAGGAAAAGAAAGTGACAGTCATTCAGACTTGGCAGGCTCCTTAGAACAGCAGCAGTGCAATTAACTTCTATATTACACCCCGTGACTAATCCACTTATTTCAGAAAAAAAGAAGAAAAAAATTGGTTGGATGGGTACCAGGTGATTCAAGGCAAAAGAGGTGCTCCAAGTGTTATTCTAGGAAATGAAAACAACTCTGACTCCCAGTGACACAGCCAGGTCACTGACGAGTTTCCTCAGCCAGAAGAGGTTTCATTAAAATAGACTTTTTGTGCCATGAACTCCGAAAGTTCACAAGCTGCTGTGAGAATCTTAGTGTCTCCTTAGTTTTTGCCATCTAGATAAAAACTGCCAAAAAAATTAAAAATATAATAGGGAGATTCCAGTGCAATCCTGTTAAAAAAGCTCGATTGTGGGTTGGTGAGTCTGATGGAGTTAACTAAGAAAACAAATTATCGCTCGAGTGAAATGATCTCCAGAATATACTCCTTTAGTTATTTAATTGGAATTTGGTGCAAGCAGTGGGGCTTGGGGATTAAAGGACCCCTAAGCCAGAGCTGGGAGCAGAAGGTTGTGCTCAGCTGCTCAATTCAGCTTGATGTCAGTGGATATTTGTGGGATTTCATGGGCAAAAGTGGGGAGAAAGTAATGAAAACAAGAAAAATGGTGTCCCTTACCCATACCCTGCAAATCCTAATTAGCTTTTCAAAATCTCAGTCTACATGAGGGTTTGTTATTAACAACTGGAAAATGAATCTACTTGCTGGCTATGAGATGCAGAAACAAAATGTTTATTTATACCCAATTATAAATATTTTTGTGGCAGGTTCCTGGGAAGGAGGACTACAGAGTTGAATTATCTTCTTCATACACCAAAATTAGAATAGAAAGATAAACAGGACAGGAAATTCAGCATACAAACAAGCAAACAAGGACTTTGTTTGCTTCAACCCCAGTTCTGGCCAAATAGGTGGCTTGGTAACACTGGGAACAGCATAAAGTCTGGAACTCAGACCCTGTGCAATTATTTATTAAAAAATATGTATATATTTTAAATCAAATTGCTTTGGATCCCTTCTCTTCCTATTAAAGAAGCCTTCAGGAGAGTTTCTCAGGAATGTGCAGTTTTGTCAGAGTTCTGAGCACTTTCAGCTGTTTGCTTGTTGTCCCCTCCCAGTGGGATGGGGGAGAGAGTTGGGGAAAAATAAAATATAAAATAAAATAAAATAAAATAAAATAAAATAAAATAAAATAAAATAAAATAAAATAAAATAAGATAAAATGCCTTGAGCCCCACTAGCCTCCTCACTGGCACAGCCAGCATGAGAAGCTGACAAATCCTTGACTGAGTGTGAGAGCTGCTCAGAACCATCAGTGTGTTCTCCACATTGTTCTCATCCTAAATCCAGACAGGGCACTGTACCAGCTGCTAGGAAGAAAATTACCTACCCCAGCCAGAACCAGGGCAGTGGTGTAATTCAGTCATAGGGTTGACACTTCTAAGGGATTTTCTCATGGTGCTGCCAGCAAAATATTTATTGGTGCTGAGATGATTAGCTGAGTGCATACTGCTGAGGGAACGAGCATGTGCTACGTGGTTGAATTGTGACAGATGCACCAGGAGGAAATGAAATAACCTAACTCCAAAGTCAGACAGTTATTCAAAGGAAAAAGCTGCCAAGTGATGGTTTTTGTGTCTTCTGTGAGGGCAAGGAGGTGACATCAATGATCAGCCCCCAGAAAATTCATTTAGAAAGAGCAAAGGAAGTGTCCTTCACGTGCTCCTTGTTCTTGACACCCTTGTGTTTGCAGGCACCAGCCTTCACTGTGAGATTGGCATAGCACTGATCCCCTACAAACCAAACAAAAAAAACAAAACAAAAGGCCAAATAAACAATTTCAGCTTACATTTTGGCTTTAATTCTTTGTATTTTTTTACCTAGGACATGAAAGGCAAAAATCCCAGGTCTTGCTTTTCATGTTTTCATGCACCAGTGATAAATGTTTATGTGGGATTTGGCTGTTTGCATTTCCAGCATATTTCAGCCTGGTCTATGAATGTGCACAAGACATTCCGAAAGGCTGGGTGAGTCCTGAGAAGCCAAACTCATCACAGCCACAAAGCATGCAACCACAAAGGGAAAAAAAATCAAATAGTTTTGCGATCAGCTACCAAAACTAATAAAAACTGAACTTTTCATTCTGGAAAGCAGATATGAAATGCCTTTCACCTCTTGACTGACATTTGGGTGAGAGCTGAAAAGTCTCCCGGCTGAGACTCAATCTCTTGGAAGAGATTTGCAGTTTTGCCTGGTTTGGGATGTATATCAGTGGGAAGGCTTCCAACTGATACAACAAAACCTTTAGAACAGATTGTGTGTTTCAGCCATAAAGCTTGCAAATAAATAATCTTTAACAGCTCATTATCTTTTGAATTTGGATTTATTCAATCTAGAGAATTGAAAACTTAATGGAAAAGATATCAATCAATGCTCAAAATAATTAGAATATTGTATAGCCACAATTGCAGCTGCCATGGTAAGATCAATTTTTACATTTCCTTTCCAGAGATGATCCATTCTCACCAAATTAAATCTTCCTTCCTTTCAATAAACCTTGAAATATTTCTTGATGCCTCATTCACATTTCCACTCCAGCTCACAAAATTTCGAGGCATTAGATAAATGGTTATAGAATGACGTGGGAGGAGAATTAAAGAGGAGGAAAATGATAAAATGATTGTGCTAAACAACTTGTGGCACGAAAACTGAAATTGTTTCTTAATCCTTTAAGTGGTGTTAGGATTGCAAAGCTGTTCTAAAGCATTGTGGCAGAATTTATTGTGGGTAAAGATATCACAGCTTCCTACAAATGGCACATGTGGGGCTGTCACCAGTGGAGCATTTTTGTGGTTTATAATGTGTAAGGTTTGCCCTGTGTTCATCCAGTGAGGGATGCTGACCTCTGCTCTGGCATTCTCCCATGTGAAAGCAGCTTCTTCAGTGCCAGTCTTGCAGGAAAACCATCAAGAACAGAAACAACAACTGCCAGGATGGTGACAGCACCAACCACTGCTGTGAGGGAATTGTCAGCAGCAGTGGGAAGAGATTTAAATATTTATATTAAGATAAATTTTATATTAAGATATTTCGGAGCCCCCTTTGTAGTGTTTCAAAGGCAGGGGCTCAGACCATCGCTTGGAATTTTTAATCAAATAGACCACACTCTTCAATACAGTAAAACATTTGTATTTTAAGCACAGAGACATTAATTTGAGAGACAAAACAGATTTATTGCTTTGTAAACATTCCTTCCTTCGATTATAAATTACACTGCTCGCAGAACAGATTACTTTTAGCTTGGCAATCTCTGCATTTTATAAATAAGCACAGACCCATCATTGTTTCAATGAGAAATTTGGCATTAAAAGCAATACTCAAAATAATTAGAATATTGTGTAGCCCCAATTTCAGTTGCTATAAGAGCCCAGCCCTATGAGTGAAAGCTACTGGAGTTTGATCTCAGCATATTGAAGATCAAGGCACAAAGAGCTCCGGCGTTGAAGGGATGGCTCCCAGATCCAAGTCAGAAATAAGCAAACTCACAGATTCATTGCTTTCAGCTATTTGGACAAGCTTCATATTAGAAGGGATGACAACTCAACTAAGTAAACTTCAGAAAACAACTGAGAAGCAGAAAACAACTGAATGAGGGAACAAAATGTTTCTCAAGAAGGCTGGGAATTTGCCCCTGGCTGGCTGTCATGGAATCATGGGATCATTTAGGTTAGAAAAGTCCTTTAAGGTTATCGAGTCCTACCATTAAATTAGCGCAGATAAGTCCACCACTAAACCATATCCCCAAGTACCATGAAATTCACAATCAGGCTGGAGCTAATTAGCACAATTCAAGGAGTTACAGCACTAAAATGGATTACAGGCAACTCCCCTTTGGGACAGCCAGAGCAGTTACACTTTTTAAAATCACAGCTGAAAGCAGAAGCTTGCAAGGTGCTGATCCCTTCCTTTTTATGGAAAAATTGGCAAAAGCAGATTTCAGTGACAGGCGACAGAGCTGTGGCTTTTCTTGAAGCCAGCTGGTCATCTTAGAGCAAATGCGAGAGAAATTCATTCAGCTTTCCTGGTGCTCCCACTCGGAGCACCCCCTTCTCGGAGCCGAAGGGGTCCGACCACCACGTCCACTCTCTCCTCGGCAGAGCTGGTGTCTCTCCTGGCCCTGGAGCTGCAGCCCTGGTAGCAGTGGGAGGAGTAGTCCCCGAGCCTGCAGACCAGCATCTGGCACTTCAGGTACACGGACGGGTGCCGGCTCATGAACTCGAAGGCATTAAATTTGAACCGAGCAAAGTGGCTGGAAGGGGAGAAGAACGTGGCATAGGAAGAATCTCTAGGACACCTAGAAAGGAGAAAAAAAACCTGAATTAGTCTTCGTGGACACACACATGTACATGCTTGCAAAATTACAGATTAAATTATGTCATAGTCAGGTACTAAGAATGCAATGGGATGAAAATGCAGCTTTCATGGCATAGGAGAGACTTTAAAAATATAGACTTTTTAAAGTCCTGTGAAGCAGCTGGAGTATTGGCAACACTTCTTTTTCCAAGAGAAGGACACTTTAAGTGGTGAAGAGGGAAGAACATACCCTTACTTATGTCAGCACTGTACAAGGCATAAAAAATTAATCTAATGCTTGACCTGGTTTTACTAAAATATTTCACTCTGAGGATGACAACTCCTACTGCCAGTTTTCACTGTCTCATCTACGTTTCTCCCACTACTTTGAATTTTGCTCACGGGACGAAATGAAGTAAGTGAAATGAAACAATAGTAAGGTCTAAATATAATTTCTTGTTTCCAGGCTCATACTGTAAAAATAAAATATCAAAGAGTCCTTTTCACAGTCTGTTGATAGTGAGTTGTAACCCAGTTCAGATTGGCTGTATTATTTTAAATAAATGTGGATGACAGGTGTGATTCTAGCAACATGAAGAAAGCTCTTACCTGTTCCTGACTAAGTAATAGGCCAGTGTGTTAAAGTCATGAGGGTCAGGTGATGCCACACACGTGTCCACAACCACCTTCAGGTTTGGGTCTGAGTTGTGAAGACAAGCTTGGAGGTACAGATTTTGGTTGAGGTCGATGTAGTAGGGAGAGCTGCGCACTTGCTGCAGGAAGGCTGAGGAATCATAGAAGGTGATGTTCATGTCGTATCTTCCAAACTGATACTCATTCACATCCACAGTGTCCTCGGCAGCGTACACCACCTGCTGCCAGCTCTTCCTCAGCATTTTGCAGCTGATGTGTAAGTTGATATTCTTTTTCCTCTTGATTATGTACCCAGAAGATGCAACCCTGATCGTGTTGGAGTAGTTGATTGTATCGTTGTTCTCCTGTTTAACAAAGCAATTTAAAATCAGGAGCTGCACTTTTGTCACGTTCCACGTAATTTCTAAATTTTGCTAAGCTTAAATATGCAACTGAGTGCCCAAAACAGGGAGTGTACCTCTTGTGTTGTCCCACAGCCGTTGTAGGGAATGTTGAATACAACCTCCTGTGCTGTGACTGTCGGTCTGCAGCGACTGTCGTTCAGGGTGACCCTCTGTGCTGAGTAGCCTTGAGACTGGAGGTAGTCCCTGCTGACCACCACGTGCATGTAGTCTGGCAAGCACTGGATGGCTGATAGAAGAGGAAGATACAATATATTTGTGACTTTGGGAATTTGGTAGTGGTTAGAGGCTTTTTTTTCTTAATTTAGAAGTTATGCAGTTCCCACCCCAACCCATTGTATTTCATGCACATCATTCAATTTCCACAAATATCTTTAAATTTACATAAATATCTTTAAACTTCCACAAATGTTCATTTTGCAAACAAAAGCAATAAATAGGCTTATCTGTTGAGAAACACTGGCCAGGAACTTACTGGTGTTGTGACCTGCTGAAATGGAGGAGTAGTGAGCCTGAAACCCTCTGAAGGAGTTCCTGGAATCGCTGTGGAAGCGAACACTCATCATGTTTGAAGAGGACACATATGTGGGAAAGGAACCAGAACAGAATCTCCCAAGAAGAGGGGAAGAGTGGAGAGGCCCATCATAGATTTCAATGTAGTCGTTCTGGCACGTGCCGCTTTCCATCCTGGTGGACAAACATCAGCACCTTGTCAAATCCATTTCAGAAACTCTGATTTCACTGCCTAACACGTGATAAAGTCTTTCAGCATTTAAAGTTTTCACAGAAAAGGTTTAATTTGGCTTGTACACAGCTTTAGCAGAAAATGGTGAGCAAAAAATGCAACGGCAATCCAGATTTTGATCTGGTCTTCCAACTGTGGATGTTATTGGAAGTATCTTTAAAATTGGGAAGGTTGCCTGTTTCAGATAAGATTTCAAACTTCTCAGGTAAGTTTTGACTTTGATATTTGCCCAGGGAATCAATGTTTTACTTACGCAATATCTCCAAATGTGAGCGTTACACGGAAATTGTTCTCTACTTGTATTTCCCACACGCAGTCAGCATCGTTTGGATAATTTCCAGGATAGTTGGGACTCTGCAGCACCCCAGAGGAATCTGACATTGAGCCACCACAAAAATAAGGTGCTGCAGAAAGAAATGGGAAAGAATTTACTTACAGTAACCTCTGCAAAAGTGTACTTGAGCTGTACGTGTCTCATTCACAGCTGTCGAAAAGCAGGTCCCCTGCTGACTGCAGGTGATAGTCTGTAGGAGCCGAATCAAAACTAATATTTGTTTTCGCTTTAGGTTTGCTTTCATGATGAATTTGGAATTCCCTCAGTGGTGGATTTCTGTCCGCGGTGTCAGACTACCCTCTTCAGGCTGGGCTGGCAACATCTTGGTGCTTTCTGCCCCTTTTTACAGTTGAGGTAGATTCTGGGAGGTGTCATGACAGTTGAAATGGAAGTACCTTCTTCAACAGACAGCCTCTCATCAGCCTCTACTCTGCTGCTTCTCTTTATTCCCCTAAGGTCTTAGGAGGGTAAATAAGTTGCAAGTTTTCTGGAAAATGCTGTAATTTTATGGTTTCAGACTGAAATAAACTCTTTAGGATGCTGGGAAAGGTCTTAAGTAAAAATACAGCTCCAAAAAGCTTTAGTGTTCCAGCCAGTATGAATGACATAATTCTTGTTAAACACACAGATAATCCTAAAAATTTCTCTGTAGGAAGGTAAGCACAAGCTCTGAACATAAATCCTACAAGATGTGAAATAAAGGTGATAATCCATTTTATTTTCTGCCTAAAAAAGATCACACATATTTGAAGTGATATTGTCATAGAGACACAAGACAAATTTAAAAAAAATGTGGAACAGGGAGACAGACAGACCACAAATTGGAAAGGTGAGAAGAGCCACAGAAGAGCATTACCTGGTGGAGGTGTTGAGGTGGCCACAGGAGCTGTGGGTGTGAAGGAAGAAGAGACACGAGTGAGAAGTGCAGTTCATGAGAAATGTCCTGGGGCCCAGACATGGCCTCGCTTGGGGGCATAGAGTGTTGAAATGGGGATCACAGGAGGCAGGGGATGTGGAAAACGGGGGTTGAGGCACAGAGGGCCATAAGCTCCACAGGAGACCCAGGTGCCTCCACTGCAAATGATCATATTCTCATTTCTTCTGATCGTATCCCAAAACCCACAGTATGTCTAGGAAATAGATCTGGCACTACCCATGCAAGATTTGAAGGGGCAAAGCCACAATGATCTCTGGGTGTGTCGCGCCTGGTAGCACTGAGAGGAAATCCGTCCTGAGCGAGTTTCAATAACTCAGGAACAGCAACAGAGTTCCTGGACTCAAAGCCCAGCTCCCCCATTTGCCAAATCTGGAACCCATTCAGAGTGATGTGCAAAAGGGTCTGTGGTCTCTGCTGGCCACCCA
>VXBT01012722.1:0-95443 GCA_013400235.1 Oriolus oriolus
ACAACTGTGTATAAGTTGAAACAACTCCTTTATATCCTTCCTAGAGGACAGAGAAGTCTCTCCAACCCTTGCAAATGGAAGCTTTTTGTCATTTCTTACGACCCCTAATGAACTATCTTTTTTTTCTGTTTGTTTCATTTTGCTTTCATGGTTTTCTGGTTCACCGGTTTGTTTTTTTAGGAATGCCTCTCTTAACCTATGAGTCTTTCAATTCATTTTCTAACAGCAACACAACTCCAATACAGAGTGTTAGAAAGCTCCTGAATAGTTTGACTTAGAGCAAACTCTAAAGTAAGAAAAGTATGTTTAAAAGCATAGTCTTGGTTTGTTAGACAAGATTTAGAAAATCTGCCTTAGTTACAGATTTCCTGGAAAGAGCCTGTGGATCCTGTTTGAAAGGTTATTGATGACAATAAGATAACATCAGAAACCTGATTGTGACAGTCTCCTTTAGGTGGACATTAGCCTCAGAATTAGAGACTTCATTAGACTAAGAAGTTGTTCCACCTCATTTCTGGACTCCACTATTCACCAAGCTTCTGAGATTCACACAGCTTTGCAGATACGCAGAGGTGCGTGACTGCCTCGAAGCTTTACTCTTGAATTTGTACTCTAGGGGGACTAACTCACTAATAGCTGGGTTTTGTCCTCAGGAAAAAGTAGTCAACTGTGAAATGTAAATGAAACTATAATAGAACTGTGCAATTATAGGTAGAGAAAAAAGAGTTATTGCTGGAAGGAAAAAGTGGTAAGAATATCCTTCCACATTCAAACAGTTTTGTCTTTGCAGTGATGAAATAAGTATAAAAGTACATATACATTTGCAACTATGAAAAGCAAATGGCATAATGGGAATAAATTATATATGTAGAAGCAGTTTCAGCAACCCATCACAGCCATAATTACTAACAAAATGCATGTTTTTGATTTTTTTTTTCTGGAAAACACTGGAGTGATAATTAAAGCCATAATAACAACAAAATAACAAATAATAACACTGGATAAAATGTGAAAAAATGAAGGGGACAAAAGCTGTTTTCTGTTTGCAAATCTCAACTAGACAAAAGATAATCAGGAGAAAGTTGTCTGTACTCCAGTAGCTTGTTTTTCACCCACACACACAATACAAAAACAGTAATTTTAAATAAGTAAATTATCCAGAAGTAGATCTGGAAAATTAAACCATCACACATAGTCAAACATACCAATTACAGTAGCATACCAGATTAACCAAGGTTAACATCCTTACAGGTCACAAGTTATTTCAGAACAGTAAAAACCTAGATATTTACATCAATACTCCCAAATCAAAAACCTATGGGCTACTGACATTTCCTTTCAAGATATTATGAATGTTTCTCTTCCAGGTAGCCATGTGTCAGTATTGCTAGAAAGATATTTTTCTCTTGACGTTATCTATAGACATGCACTCATTACTCAATTAAGCCTGTGCATCACACAAAATAGAAAAGTAGCAGAGTTCCCCTTAATGTCACATTCCTCTCAGTTACAGTAAATTTTGAGGAGAGGGGTAAAAAAGAACACTGTGAATGTACATTGAGACAACATAGCTCAAAGAACAGCTATATACAGATAGACAGACTTTTTTCCATTCGAATTACTGTCTATGTCCTTTATACAGTGAGAAACTGCAGAAAAGCCTAACTGTAGCATATGTGCTGCAGTGAGTCACCAGTTCAGTAAAAATTGTGTGATAGTTCTCCCAAATGCAGTTATTGTGTCTGGAAAGATGAGAAGCAAGTACTCTTGTGTAAGAAAGAGAGTAGAATGTCTCATCTGCAGTTACCTGCAGTTAACTACTAGGACAATTGTCAGGGAAACCACCACGGTTATTTGAGTGTTTTGAGGAAGCTCTTAGAAGAAATAAGAATTTTTTATAGATGACTCCACCACCTTCTTATAAACAATTTAAGAAAAAGAAATTCTCTGTGAGGAAATTGGCAGTCCCAGTGTTCCTACAATTGGTATATAGAGGTGGAAGGAAAGGATGTTCTTGAAAATTCTTATCATCTCAATGTAAACAGAAAATTCACTGGACAGGTATGGGGATTTGCTTCTATAGGAAAAGCACAGCTTTAAGGAAGGAAAAAAAAGAAAAAGTTTAGTCTTCTGAGGTGGAGGAAATTTGACACCACTCTGGGTAATTATAATATGTGTTCTTTAAACAGTGCAAAGGGAGTCAGCCCTAAGGGCTTGGACCTTCTCCACACTCTTCAACAGTAAAGCTCTTTTCATCAAATAGTAGCAAGTAGGTGGCTATAAGCACAAACTGCTTTCTAGTCAAGGGACAGATCCAACTGGAGGACACATTTAGAAATGAAGTGACGACTCAAAGGGAAACTAGATAGACTCTTCAAAACTCTGTGGTGAGGTGGAATAATATGCATAACCACTTGAAGTGCATAGCTGAGTCACAGAAAATCATTCTAATTGAAAAGACAAAAGAGTGAATGGTTGACACAATGAAATAAGATTTACAAGTCCACTTGTTTATGAATATGAATCTGATTTTGCAGGTAGACTTGGTGGTGTATTTTGTTGTGAAAGGGAGGGTTCTTACTCCAAAAGAAGGTATGCTGCTTTATTCTGAGAGCAAACCAACTTCCAGGCAATCAGATAAAGAATTCCAGAAGAAGACCATCTACCTGCATAGCATGGAGAGAAGGCCACTGAAAATTATGATAATGTTGTTCATATAGGACTCAAGAGTCTTAAATTAACAATGGCAGCCTCATGATGTTAGGCTAAAAAGACCTCCCAAGCTCTGCTCTTCCCTTACCTGGAAAATAACTCTTCAAAGAAGAAGATGGAAGAAATGGTGGAAAGGCACAAATAGCTCTCTGATCAGGAAAATTGCACAGCATGTTTGAGATAATCCTAGAGGAAGGACTTGAAATTATTTAGATGGAGAAGGGCAAGACCTTTGGAAGCCCTATTGATTTGTTGGTTTTTCAACAGCAGATGAAACTGAATACAACTTCTGTGATAAAAATCAGTATGTGCTTGTGTGAATGTTTAGTTTACAAATTAAATGCAATTAAATTTGAGGGCTTTCATCCTGAATCTGATTAAAAGAATCACAAAAGAATGTATTACCATGCGTCATAGAAGGACTGAAAAATCCTTGTTGATGTGTATATATCATGTATGAGAGTTTGGTCACTGTAGAAATGACAGGTAGGAAGTAATAAGAGGCTGCTGAACCCAGTAATGTATTTATGAATTTGTGCCACTGAATTGAGACTAGATTTAATTCTGAATGTACATTCCAAATCCATCAGATTTCGGGACAAGCAGTTGCTTTTCACTCTTCTGAGAAGGAAGAAGTCTTTGTGTGAACTCCTTTTCAGGGTAAGAGGATATCTTCACCCCTAATGTCTTAGGTGCCATGGCAACAAGAAAAGGGACCTCTGTAAATCCTCTCAGTGTTAAGAAAGAAAATCACTTATGAAAGCAGCTATGAAGGGCACTGAGTATGTCTTTCCCCCTCAGTTTCACTCAGCTGCCTAGCAAAGTTTCTTTCCTTGCATTTGTCTTAGTTGCATTATAGATACTTTTAGTTTGCTACAGTAAAAGAGATCAAATTAAGACATAAGTTGAGTTAAAAGAGTTATTTAGATTATCTTATTTTATAGAAGTGCCACTTGTCTTTGCATATGTTTTAAAAAGTTTTACTAATGAGTTAGAAACTGGGATCTCATCCATGGATTTAGTGACATAAGTGTCTCAGGACCAGTTGACAAATTTGTTCAAAATGGCACATAAGAACAAAAACGAAATGTTGGGTCCTCCATAAATAAATTCCATTTCAATATGAATGACAGACATATCAAGATTAGATGTGTATCACTAAATTATGCTTGGGAGAACATACAGGCATATCTGTGTCTGGCACAGTAAGTGGTTACATTAGTCCTATAAATTCGTAGCTAATTCAATGGCTGATACTTCATCGAGCTAATTATTGATACTTTGGTAATCCTTGCAACTTTTCAATATGTCACTCACAATGTAAGGATAACTAAGTGAGCATTTTCAAGATATCGGGTATGAATATCTTATTACTATAGATAGTGTAGGAAAGACTTCCTAAAAGTCAACACAATTTACAAAACCATACATGACCATCACATAGAATGTCTCTTTTCTTCAGTGCAAGATAACAATATTTCTGCAGATGACTAAAATCTTATGATATCTAAAATAAACTAAACATGTTTGAGTGGAACACAGAGAAGCCTCCTAGAAAGAGATAAACCCCAAACAAGACAAACAAATGAACAAACAACCCAAACCAAACAAATATCCCAGGGCTGAAAACAGACCAAGACTTAAATCTAGAATCTCCAAATAAATGGCAAACTCCATATTATTTTGGTTTCTCTCTCATCTATAACATCCTTTCATCATGGGATAAATAACCCAATTTTAAAACAACAACTGAGATACTTTATGTTTTCCTGTGTATCTTACATGCATATATAATGTAGGTGACTTTTTCAGATACAGAGATCCATCTTTTTAAAACAAATAAAAGAAAGAAGCTGAAGCTGAGTTTCTCCCTTCACAAAATAAAATCTTACTTAAAACAAGATCCCTCTCAAGGAAATCCATTTAGAGGAGTATGGAAGTATTTGACTTTTCAGAAACATTACGTCAATAGCAGCTGATGAGATTCACTTGACATAGTGGAGATAAAACCATTTCACGAATACAGCAACTGCACAAATTTCATAAAATACAGTCCCAGAGCTTTTCCAAGAAAAGAACTGATCACTCAGTTTGAGTTCATAGTTACTGATGTTTTACAACAACACACTAATTTTGAAAAATAAAGTTTAAAAATGCTGTGATGCAGTTTATAAACTGTAAAAATGCCAAAAGTTTTGAATTACAAGAATAACAACACAATATGTAAAAAAGACCCTTAGAACCAGCTGCAGGGCTCTAAAGTAGGGTATTTTCACCTAAAAGCTCTAAACATTGTTTCTCTACCCCAAAAGACAAAGTATGAAATTTATAACCTAACTGTGCCAAACAAAGTTTAATAATTAATTCTACGTTTTAGCTCACATGACATTTTGATCTTATTTGCTAGCCTAATTCTAATTATTCCTCCATATTTTTTGTTTTCTAAATAAAAGAGACATGCATTACTTATACCTTCCACTGACTTTAAAGTTTTCACAGCTTGGGGATCAACTGTTTCAACCCAAGCACTTTGTTCTCTGCTCAGTATTCTGACACATGCCATGTGCTACTAACGACTTGATGAATGAAATGAAAGCATGTGACCACCTACCCACACACCTTGGCAGAGGTGCACTCCATACACGCCGACCACCTCCCAGGCAGGTGAGTTTATTAGCACCTTCCAGGCGATACCCAGGAAAACAAGAAAAGATCAAGGAATCTCCAACCCCAAAATGAAAACCAATTCGCCTGCTGAAGGCAGGAACACCAGGATCGTCACATGGCTCCAGATCATATTCTGCAGACAATAAAACATAACATATTATTATCTGCACAATTTGTCCACATGGTAAAAAACCAAACTTATCAAATTGCTTGCATTGTGTGAGCATGGAACAGCTGGAAAACATGTATTTCAGAGTTGTGTTCTCTACTAAAACCCAATACTGTTTCTATAAGTCTATTATGCCTATATATACAGTAATTATGTATCTAATGTGTCCCACCCACACTACATCTATTTTCTTAATTTCAAGAGCTGTAATCAGCTTGTACTGTAAGTGGTTTACTATAATTTTGTTTAATTACTTCCTTTGTGTATAATTCCTGTTTCTTTTCATCTGAACTCCCAAACAGCTTTAGAAGTGAGACTTACAGTTAAAAGAAATCATTATGTAATGAAGAAGATCTAATTAAAAATCAAACAAAAGGTTAGGTGAATGAAAGACATATGAACAAATTTTCAAAAAGTGTGCTTTTATAACTACACATCAGGAATAGCTCAGGAGGAGTCAGAATAAACTAATGGGGAAAAAATCAGGGCTGTTACATAGGAAGCAAATCAAACTCAGAAAATATCTGAACCACCCATTTCCCCATCTCCAAAGAGTATGCTGTGGAAGTATCACTTTTTGTTTGTCCTATTTTCTCATATATTTTTTTCCTTAGATATCCACTACCAACTACTTCAAGAAAAGATGTTGAAAGAGATCAACTTGACATCTAATGTAAAAAGGTTGATTTTATATTCTTCAGAATATGATCCAAAAGACCCAAGAGATCGCTTCTGGTAACAGATAAGAAAAAATGTTTTCTAGAACCTTTACCTTGGAGGTCAGAGGTAGGGTCGAATCTACTTATTTAGAAGAAGAGACTCCATTTAGTCAGGGAAGAAACTAAACCAAAATTTCTGAGTGAGTGTTTAAACAGCTGATATATGGAATAAAATAGATAAATAAATCCTTCCCTTTACTAACTGTCTTGTAGGAAAGTTCTGAATATTAGAGGGAATCTATAAACCACACCAGTTTCTGCTGGCAAAAGTTGTAAGTTTAGAAAACATATGATCTACTACCTCTGCAGAGTACAACAGAGGCTAAGCTAGACATGGAGATACCCTGTAGTACACCTTTAGGCACATGGCAATTTTCATGACAAATTTCTATGTTAAACGACATTCAAAACAGGTTAAGGCCGTCTCATTAAACATTTCTTACTAAGAAGAAATATATCCTTACTGTGTGAAAATACAAAAATAGAATCACCTATTTATTTCATAAAGTTAATGTACCTCGTAATATTTCTTGAAATGTGTATTTAATATAAATGATGACATATGCTGACTCTGTATGTTGTAGGAGTAGTAGATAGGACACAAACCTTCAATTGTGTTCCAAAAGTTCTGTGATCTGTATCTTTTGTTACCGCACAATTCTCCCTGTTGCATCCACAATATTTTGTGTGTTTTTCTACAACCTGCCTAGTGCTCTACCGTTTTGACTCAGCGATAAACAAACAATCAGAGATATAATTTAGTGTTTGTATTTACATTTTAAATTTGCAAAACTGCTGACCTCTGATTTGGTGAGTCCAAAGTATCCAGAATTAATGTATTTTAGCATTTCATAGGAGTAAATCCATCAGTATTGCTCTAATCAGTGAGGTAGTTTTTTCCTTTTTAAAATAATCAAGCTAAATAAGATTCATTACTCAAAAATAGCATGGTCATCTGTAAGCATTGCCAAATCTCAACAAAACTTATTGGCTTTCAGTTCTTGAAAAATGATGTGAGAGAGTTGGATATCAGTTCCTTATGTACTCCTTCCATAGAATATCCATGTGCACATGCTTTTCAACTAGCACTTGATTCATTCACATGTGTCATTGGACAAGTGGAAGCTTCAGACAAGCCCTGCCTTAGTCTCAGAACTTAGCAACATCTTAAATTTAAGGACTTATTCTGGTCCACAAGTTCTAATGATGGAGAATCAGGTCTCTTTATAAAAATTAATTATTTATTAAATAGAGAGAGAGAACAGACAAAAGATCCTAACCAGAATTACTACACAGAAATTAGTTTTATACACAGTCTAAAACTAAAGAACTACTAGTAGATTACAGGCTAACATAAAACAGTGCACTATTTCAAGGTACCTATAATTAAAGCTAGCAAAAGAAATAGTATTGTAACTTAGCACTGAAATTACGTTAATGTACACAGATTTCTTCACTTAATCCCTGGGGAGTAACTATAAAATAGGCGTCCCTACCCATGGGAGAAACTCCACACATTTCCCAGATCATGTATAGAGGATTTCTGCTTCATGAAATTTGGTGTGGTTTTTCTAGTTCTTAAGCGAGGTGTCTGTCAGTGAGAAATCCAGCTTATCTTCCAGATCTCACTTCACCAGTAAGATGTTTATTGGCAGGTGAGAGATGCCAGACCACTGGCCATTTTGGCCATGGCACCAAAATGACTCACTACAAGACAGCTCGTCCTGTTTCAGTTATTTGACCAGTTAACAAGCAACAGATGATTTCTTGTTGAAATGAGGGAGTGAGATGCCCTGCTACAATATGCAAATATGTAATTCTACTTCCTAGTAATGGAGATAGGCAAAGAAAATTATTAAGAAATATGTATTAGATGTCATCTAGTTTTAGAAGACTGTAAATAAGAAGCAGTAACTTAAATGTTTCAAGTACCTTAAAGAGATAGAAATACATCAATAGTTAATAAGTGTTTTATTTTATCTTCATATACACATTTTCTATTTCAAAATCCGTCCTCAATTTAGACTCCTTTGTGAATCTGAGTAAGCATACCACTCCCTTTTAAAAGTTTCTATACTTGCTTTAGTAAAACAGTACCAGTTAGTTCCTTTCTTTTGAAGCAGTACCTTCTATCTTTGTAATTTTTTCCCCCTTAATTTTCCTTCAAACCTCTTTTTCAACACTTTCAATGTTTCTGTGAGGCCAGGGAAAACTTCAAAAACGAGTGAAATCACCAAAATTCTTCTCAATTCTTTTGGCCACCTTTATAAACCTTAACCAGGTTTCTATGATAGAAACTATACAATTTCCATTAACTTTTTTTTTACTGGTGTTTCATAATGTTTCTCTTATCTACAAGTGAAATATCATCTGGAACAGTTTGAGGATATTTAGCAAAATGGAATTCATTACCTGAAAATGTTATGTTGAAACCTTCGTAAGAAATTGAAAAATCAGATATAAATCGAAGCTGTGCAGTAAAATTTCCAAAGAGGCCGGCTTTAATTGTAGGGGGTAAGACTGAGCCAGTTAATCTGGCCACTGGTTCTGTGAAGCTCCCATCTTCAGTGATGAGCAAATAGTCATGAGAGCTCTCAAGGTGAAAGGTATGAAAAACCAGCTGTACACCTTTAAAAGAATTAAAAAGGGAGGAAAGAGAAACATTTAATAGGAAGTTTTTCTATTCCTTCATATGTAGGTGACAGAGAAAGCAATTCTTATGTTATGTGGGAACATTTTAAGAAAAAGTTAGAATCAAAACCTGAAATTCTGAAAATAGTTTGCAGAAAGCACTTGAGCTCAACTGAATAATATGTGCAATGTGGATGCTTGTTTAGCTCACTTTAAATCAATAGTTCCCATAACAGAATTGATGGCATCCAGTGCTATTTGTATACAGCAGTCTGAAAATCCCAATTTGGATTATTTAGGTGTTATTCAAGTTCCTGTATGTCTCTTTTAGTTAAAATATCTACCTTGATTTCATTATTAACTAGGAGACATACTTTAATACTTGGCTGAAATTTTGTATTTGTGTTTTATTTTTGCATTTCCTCCAACACAATTCTGGTTTTTAATTCTAAACTTCAGGGAAGTGCCCATATACAAGGACAAAGTTTTATGTACAGTCTTACATAAATATAGACTCATATTTTCTGGGACTGATCCTTTACTGACATCATGACTGGTTTTTCATTTGCCAACTTCCAGTCCAGTAATGAATTAAATTTTGACTTACAGTTCAGTCTTCAAACACAATAAATTTTCAAATACAATAAATATGATAAATTTATACATTTACTTTGGGGAACCACATTCTTCTTAGAATGCTTTCTCATATATTTTACATTTAAAATGCCTTATGAATTTTAAACAAAAAATCTGGTCTTTAAGAAGATTTTAAACAGTAGAAACTTCCAATATACTTCTCAGTAAATTTTTATTATGTTTTGATTTAATGGTATGTAACACGTTATTAGTACTCTCTGGGCTTTTTTGCTTAGGTTATTTTACACATTCCCCGAATGGATGAGCTGATGAGATCAACTATGCATTCACGTATTACTCTACTGTATATGTAACATAAAGATATATATAAGTTTTTGCTCTAATGGTTTAAGTCTGAAATCTAAGGTTACCAATACATTGATCAAATCTGTTTCTTCATGCTTAATAATGGTGAAGAGCCATCAACAAGGTCCTGACATCTTTGACTGAAAGAAATTCAGTGCTATTTAACAAGTAGCTATTATTTTCCCATATTTTACCTCTTCTACTCTTTTCCATTTTTCTGAGACTAAAACACATTGCCTCAGGCAACTGTTAAACAGAATGCTTCTTTTGAAAAATAAACGCAAAGTGGGAATACCACATTTGAAGATACTTATTTTGGGAATTTAAACTTTGTCCTCAAAGGAATGGCAGAAAGTGCTGGTTTAACTCATACTGGACATTTTTATTAGCTGTGTGTGTCTGATTTTTTTTCCATACAGACATTATATATATATATATATATATGCAAAACTAATTAGATATTTACCCTTGCCATGAGACACTTCAATAGTCCAAGTGCAGTTTAAAGAGTTTGGGTAAAAATCAGGAAAACCTGGAGAAAGAACAGTTCCACTCTTCCCATGAATATATCCGCCACATAAAGCTAAAGAAGAGAAAAAAAAAAAAGAAGTCATACAAAAAGCCTGTCTTGTAAAAGGGTTTCAGAAAGAGAGAGAGAGAGAGATTCATTTTTTAACTACACTTAAAATTAAAAATAGAGTCAAGGATTAAATAAGAAGTTAATTAATCCAAAGGCACAATATTCATGTTTGACAACAATTTGTTTTCACCTAAATTAGTTTTATTTTTCATCTACAGCCTTTCCTGTTAGTTAGCAGAATACAAAAATAAGTAATTTTTTTTATTGCAAGTATTAATTCCTACTGCAGTAGTATGTGAGAAATAATGGGTTTTTTTGTGAAGTAACTCAAAAAATATCTTGCTGCTACTTTTCTTTCACTAAATATTTTGAAAGGCATACATTCAACTGCATTTTTAACAAACAAAAATACTTAAGTAAAAAGTGGTTTTTTTTCAAATAAGTAAAAGTTTGATGACTACTGCAATGCCCAGGGGAAAAAAAAGTGTAATTTCCTCTTTTTCAAAGATTTAGATTGTCCCATCATAAGTAATTTATTTGGAATTGAATATTTTGGAAGACATGAGAACTATGCTAGAAAATATTTTATGCACACTAGAATTTGCTAAACTAGGCTGTTCAAATTTGCATAGCAAATTAATTAAAGTTTAAGAAATGCATGCTGAATTGCTCACAGATCTTATAAATACAGCATGACTGTGCTTTTCACTCATCTCTTGCTGTCCAGTTTTTACGCTGTTGTTTTTTTAAATTTTAATATACTAAATATTTAAACAATAAAACAACAAAACATTAAGATGCTTTTAGTCTTCCTCCTCACATAGAGTGATACACTTTGCCATAAACTAGATGGAAAATATACACGACAAAATATTCAATAAACTTACAGTACCTTTATGTAGATGTGTGTATATATATACATATACTTGGTTTCTACCTTAAGTTCCTTTCTTCATTTCTTACTAGACTAAGGGTTTTGTTAAAGCTTTCAATGTTTTTTGGATTTATGTAATTTATATGTATTTATCAGCAAGTAGAAGGAAAGGGAATGCTTCCAGCCTGGTTTTACCTGAATATATTTACTTCTGCACACAAGTATGAATTAAAATACGTTTGATTAAACCCACAGTAAACATATGGTTGATAACATTACTTAATAATAAATAACAGCATTACAGACATCAGATTTATAGTGCCATAAATGAACAACAGTATATTCATTCAAAAATCCTTATCTTATTCTGTAAACATCACAGAAGTAAGAAAAATATTTGACTGTACAACATTACTTAAAGTAGATATTACATATTTCAAAATCATTTACATATTTTAAACAAAATTTAAAATATATCATTGATGTCACTCTCACTCAAAAATTATTTTCATGTTCCACCTTGGCAGTACCATATTTTGAGAACAACACATTACTTAGAGGGAACTTTAACCACCTTGTCTTTGTACACAGATTTCTTCTTTGCTGGCATGAAACAAAGCAATATGCTTCTCCCTTAGGCATTTATTCTGCTAAATTAATTTCTGAAGTTAAAATTTTGAGACCATCAGTGCTCTACAGATGACTGCAAAATGCTCATTTCCACCTCAGTTAAATCTGTTACATTCCAAAAATTTGGGTCACAACTTGTTGAGCCTCAAAAGGCAAATACACTAACAGAATGTTTACCTAATAGAGTGTGAGTTCTATTCCATGTTTTTAGACTATTTAATACAATGGAGTTTAATCTGTGGGGCAAAGAAGAGACTGAATGTATGTTGAACCCTTGTGTGTTGCTTGCCTAAAGAACATACTCCAGAAAGGCTTGACATTTTCTCATACACTCATACTGAAAGTGGGTGAAGAATCTGGGAAATAAAGACTCTCTTTCAATGAGTGAATATTAACTAGATCTTCCTGAAGTTCAACACTCATATGCAAACAAAAGAGTTAAATATTGAAATTTTAACTCAAAAATACATCCACACATTTTATTACGAAGTAACTGGAAAAAGAAGCGAATGCTATTCAAAGTTAAGACTCCTTTGCATTCTTCAATCCATTGCGGCAAAGCAAACAAGGAAAGAAACCGATCCAAACAATGAAAAATTCCAAAAATGCTTTGTATCTGTACTTGTAAAGGAGGAATGAGTTGCAGTGATTACAAGGTGAGTGAGTTTGAATGTTAGATAAGCTAATTTCTATAATTATCTTTTGGTGGTTTACATGTTTTGAGCAGGGGCCAGAAGGTTGTAGTGAGAGTTGGAAGATGGAGTAGAGCAGTGCTCAGATTTAACAAAACAGATTAAAACAGAGTGAGAAACTAAAATATTTTGCTGAATCTAACTCTAAGTTTGTCCTCTGACATTCCACTGTAATCAATGAAAACCTCGGACCTGACAAACAAGTTACAAATTCACTAATGTAAGTAAATCACTTAAGCAAGAGCCTTTCTTTTCTGTTGCTCTGTGGTTTCTATGAGGGATTTTGTAGCAACTGTACAAGGATTCCATGAAGAAATTTAGTTGATTCAGTGGTTCACAGAAACAGAACTTAGCCAAAAAATCCAGTTACAAAAAGGAACACAGAAATATTTGCGCGGACTGTACTGCTAGTTTTGGCTAGGGTAGAGTTATTTTTCTTCTCAGTAGGGGCTGTGTTTTGGATTTGTGCTGAACACGGGGCTGATAATGTAGAGATGTTTTTGTTATTGCTGAGCAGGGTTTACACAGAGCCAAGGCCCTCTCTGCTTTTTTGCTGCCATGCTGGTGAAGACGTTGGGGTTTAGTGGGAGATTAGGAGGAGACACAGGCGGGATAGGTGACTGCCGCTAACCCAAGCACCATATGGCATCATGCTCAGTATATAAAGTGGGGAGAAAAGGGGAAAAGGGAGAAGTTCAGACTGATGACGTTTGTCTTCCTATGTGACCACTGCATGGGATGGGGCCCTGCTCTCCTGGAGATGGCTGAGCACCTGCTGTCCTTGAGAAGCAGTGAATTAATTCCTTGGCTTGCTTTGCTTGTGTGAACAGCTTTTGCTTTTCTTATTAAACAGTCTTTATCTCAACCCAGGAGTGTTCTCACTTTTAGCCTTCTGATTCTCTCCCTGATCCTGCTGGTGGGAGTGAGCAAGCCAGGTGTGTGGGGCTTGGTTGCTGGCTGTGGTTAAACCACGACAGTAATTCAGTATTTTAAAAAATGTTTCATGGAAGCTCTAGACAGTTTCATACTTCATATCCACCAAAACAATTAATAAACCAACCAACATTAAACAAAAAAAAAGTTAAGAAAATTAATTACATAGGCAGATCATGGTCTGTTTTAGTATTGAGTATACTGTATTTTGAGCAATTATTTTGGCATGCAGTATATAGATTTTAAAATATAAATTAAGTTTATTGGCTTTGTTTTGAAAGTATTAGTTGTATGGCACCATTTTTATTCACAGTTGAACAACGGCACCCTGTGAGAATCTGAATTTTTTTATTTGTGAAGATAAGCCTGGTTTTTCTCATCATTTTTTCCTTGACTGAAAGATGATACTGACATGTAAAACATGGCTTTTAGTAACAGTAAAATCATTTTTTAAAAGTGTGGATCTTACTGCAATTGAAGTGAGGTAGTAGCAATGACAAGCGTAATTAGTTCTGAAAAATAGTAGATTAACTTTTGTGGACTTTAAAGCTGCCACCTGAAGAGCCTGACACTTACCATCACAGCTGGGTAATGCATGATTCCACTGATGGTTTCTTTCACATATGAGAGGTTCTTCATCACTAAGTGTATATCCTGGATCACAGCTGAAGGTTACTGTGGAGCGGATATTAAAGTTGTTACCATGGCGATGGCCATTCACAGGGATTCCTGGGTCAAGGCAGGAATCTGATTCCAGAGTAACACCTGAAACACACAAATTAAATTTTATTTTTTCACCTTTTTTTCAGATAGTAAACTGAAAATAAAAACCAAACAAAACACAAAACAAGGAAGACAGGAGAAAGAAAGAGCCTCCAAAAGATACTAGTTAGCATTGCCTGCAACCTGATATGGGATATAAAACCCTTTCTCTAGATGTTGCCACTGACTCGCAGAACAGTTTTCCAATTTTAAGTTTCATAGAATAGAGAAGTCCAAATGAAATAGAATAAAGACTGGAGCTTTAAGGTATATTTTGTAAATCAGTTAATAACACCAAACCAACAGAAGTACTGGACATCTGAAACTATAGGAAGATACTACAGTTCAAAGTAGGAATACAAATTTTGCTGGGATATAAATCATATTTGATTATTTCATCCATTCGGTTTCTGATACTGCAGGGCAACTCAATTTTCCTCTGCATAGTTATGATTATTTGATACAACAAAAAGCAATGTCAAAAAAATGCAATTGAAGAGCTCACAAACTACTGAATTCTTACAGATATTATCCTATGCATTAAAAAAAGGAAAGACAAATAATATCGCTTTCACAATTGCATAACTCTAATCTGACAGAGTCTCTGGTAATTATGTCTTATAGGAGAGATTAAATAGTTTTTGGTAAATAAACCTGGAGCTATACACTGAAAAAAACTCCCTGAATTTATCAAATGAAGGCTCATTAACTGAACATTATCCATTATGCTTCTAGTGATAGCAAGTTATTGTGGAATGTAATAATATAATGAGCAATAGTGTATACACATAAGGGAAACAAATAAAGACTCTGTACTGGGATGACAGGAATTGCTTTTATTTTCTGTTACCATGTGTGGTGAGCTGACCTTGTGTGGCTGCCAGTCCCCCACTCAGCTGCTCTCTCATTACTCCCTTCAACAGTACAGGGGGAGAGAATAACATAGAAAATAACACAAAAAAACTCAAGGGCTAAGACAAAGACAAGGAATCACTTAATAATTGCCATCATAGTCAAAACAGACTCAATTTGAGAAAAAATTATTTAATTTATTGCCGATTAAACATAGACTAGGATGGTGAGAAACAAAACCAAAAACTAAAACACCCCCTCACCCTCACCCCTGTATTAGGCAGGCATGACAAAGCGTTAGTAGGCAGGGGTGGCTACAGGAGCGACTTCTGTGAGAAGTTGCCGTAAACTTCCCCCATGTCCTACAGAGCCAAAGCCATCTGCCATCAGGATGGGCCTGCCGCTGGCAAAAGCTGAACCCATCAGAGATGGTGGTAGAGCCTCTAGGATAACATAGTTAAGAAGGACACAAAAAACTGCTGCAGAACAACAGCAGCCATACAGAAGAGTGAGAATGTGAGAGCAACAATTCTGAGACAACAAGGTCAATGCAGAAGAAAAAGAGGGACGCCGTGCTCAAGGTTTGGAAGCCCCTGCAACCCGTGCTGAAGACCATGGTGAAGCAGCTGTCCTACTGCAGCCCATGAAGGTTCACAGTGGATTGGAGATCCACCTGCAGCCCGTGCAGGACCCCACTCTGGAGCAGAACTATGCTGAAAGGAGGCTCTGGTCCTGTTTGAAGTCCACACTGGACCAGGCTCCTGACAGGATCTGTGGCCTGGTGGAGACAGGAGCCCACACTGGAACAGCTTTGCTGGCAGGACTTGTGACCCTGTGGGAGACCCACACTGGGGCACATTGTTCCTGAAGGATTGCATCCCATGCCAGAGCCATTCATTAAGAACTGTAAATCATGGGAAGCACTCAAATTTGAAATATTCATGGAGGACTGTCTCCTGGGAGAGGGACCCAGTGCTGGAGGAGCGGAAGAGTCTGAGGGGTCCTTCTACCAAGGAGGAAGAAGCAGCAAAGATAATGTGTGATAAACTGACCACAACCCTCATGCCCTGTCCCCTTGCACCTCTCAGAAGTAGGAGGTAGATAAAATTGAAAGTGAAGTTCAACCAGAGGAGAACGGAGGGGTAGGGGGAAGGTGTTTTTAAGATTTGGGCACCTGGGATCTAGCCAAGGTTACTCCACCACAACCCCCTTCTTCACAGGCATTTCCTAGTTTCTTAGCCCTCTAAACACATCCTGAAGGTGCTGGTCCTCTCAGCTGCTTGCGCATCTCTAACTGTTTCTGTGGAAGTTGTACTCTCAGTTTACTGCTACTACCCTGCCCTGTTTATCCGGGACTACCATATAGCCTTAGGAACAAAGTAGGAGGAGTTCAAAACTAAGGAATAAATTGATTTATCAGGGCATAAAGTGAAGGGTTTAGAACTATAGATATGAGAGCTGGAAGCAGGACTGCAAATAAAAATATCATAAATAATGACTCTAACTTTCACAGAGAAATATTCCCTGTACCCTCCAGCTCTTCTTATTTCTCACTTAGAATTCAGATTTGAAAGCTTATGATCTAGTTTTCATGAGGTAACCATGACATACTTAAATTCTAGACAAATAAGTTTCTCTAGACTTGACTGCATACTCCCAACGCAAATGTACTATGTTAGCTAACACAGTGCATTTTTAGATTTCCTTTGTCTGGATAAAATTGCTGAATATAGTCTCAAAGAACCTGTTTAAGTCTGTAATATTCTGCAATGTAAGTGCCCTTAATAATTTCATCTGTATGAAATTTTAACTATGATACATATTAGGTTTTTTCCATATAAATCATACTTCATATTTTGAAATATGTTAGTGTAGATGAAGGTCCACAGCAGCGCTCTTAAAATTCCTTCCCCTTAGAGCAGCCTAACACCCTTGCCTGAATACATCAGTTGCTTTGGCATTCTGAGTCATGCATAACAGGTAAACTCATCAGTTTCTTTTTGAAATGGTAATTCTAAATTACATTGACTCCATTGTTTCACATTTTTGCAAGAAGACCAAAAGCTATAACAAATTTATCAACTTCCAACTTTCTGACTGAAGTAGTAGTGTTAAATAAATAAACTCAGCTCAGGCAACAGATTTTCATTCCCAGGGAAAAATATGCAGTATGTAAGTTTCAGCAACTGTGAACATAGCTGAAAAGAAATAATTTTTCTTTGCTCCTTTGCAAGAAGATTTGATTCTTTTCCTTAAGAGGAGATAACCTAAGATAAACTAAATAATGGGCAATACTGAGAGCCCTAACTATAAAAAGATATGAGAAATTCTGGCACAACAGTGATTAATTTGGTTGGAAAATTATTGTAAAGAGTTGATTGAGAAGGAGCACAAGCAGTAGACCAAACTCTAGGACAAGCTGCAGTTATTAGCTACTAGGACCACGACAGCATTATCATGCCTTACCCCCTGCCTGCCAAGTCATACTTTTTCTAAACAAGTACAAACCTTTCAATGACTCCTTACGTGTCATATTTTCCATGTTAGCAACCTCCTGCTCTTTTTAAACTCTGTCACAAACTGGACACAATAGTCTCCCTGGTCATCAAATGAAGTGAAATAATTTTTGAACAAGTCCTAGATAAAACTGTCCCATGAACAAAAAAAAGTATTTTCTGAAATTGCTTTTGGGTTTTTTGGATGGTAAACATGTCTAGAAGATTCAGCTTTTTGCAATACTACTACATTTTTCTCTAGATTATATAATTTCTGTGCGACACAAATCTTTTTCTATTGTATCTCCATTTTGTATTTGTGCATGTCATTTCTCCTTCTCCATTTAGGCTTAGCATGTTTCTTTATAGAATCTAATTGGTTTTGGTTTAGACTCTTCAGTTCATCTAGCTTGTTTTGAATTCTAACCTTCTCAGTCATAGTGCTTGCTATAATTGTAGGTTTGAATCATCCTCAGAAATCATAACTGTTCTTATATAGTCACCAAAATCATTAAAAAAATATTTTTTTCACAGCATCACAGGAGTCACATAATTTAAGGTGGAAGGAACCTCTGGAGGCCACGTAGTCCAACCCTCCTGCTCAAGCAGGGTCACCCAAAGCTGGTTGCACAGGTGGATCCATTTCTGGATGTATTTTTAGTATCTCCAAGGATGGAGATTCCACAGCCTCTCTGAGCAACTTTTCCCAGTGCCTACTGAAGTGCTTCTGTATCTTACTGTACACTTATTGTACTGTAATAATTTAATCTACACTAAATTTCTGTATTTTCTCTGAAAGGCTTCTAGAAGCCTTATGAATGTCAGCACAGAACTGTTGCCTCCCTTTCCCATTCCTGAATCTACAAAAGCAGTTAACATGTCCAGAAAGATATTAAGTTGGTTTGACATAATCTTTTTTTATCAAATACATATCATTTATTTCTTATCATTTTGTTTATCAGCTTGAAACTGGTATCCTTCAAGGGTGAAGACAAAACAAATGTCCTTGATCCTTCTGGTCCAAATATTTTCTTTTTTTTTTCTCTTCTGCATTGTTGCTTGGAAAAGTGTGTGCCCTTCTGAATTTTTTTAACTTCCTTACAGTTTTGGATTTTCAGACATAATTTTTTGGTGGAGTGGTCCTTCTGCTTTGCCTCTGAGTATAGCACAGGGAATTTAAACAGTCCCTGATGAAAAAAATATATTTCATTATTTCAGTATTCCACAGTACCCTCTCTCCATATGCTGTACTCTTACCTTGAAAAAGTTCACTTAATTATTTTAAGTATATGGTAAAAAATAAGCTTTTCTGCAAAAGCTGCAAAACAGGAACAAAATATTTAGTCTTGCCTGTGACAGCTGATATTTGGTCAAACTTTTATTGAGTAATTTTTTTTCCCCTTATTTGAATATATTTATAGGTATTTTTGTTACTGTCTTTCTGTCTCTTGTTCTTGGAACTAAATATGTACTTTAGATTTTTGTGTTTATCCTAAGAGATCTGTATTATCCTTTGATTGCTATCTGTAGCAATGTTTGAATATATCCAATATCTACATTATCAACCCTTGAGTTACATCATTAAAAGGGATTTTTAAATACCTAGAGAAATCTTTCTCAAAAATTCAAAAAATAAAATTAAAAATTAAAAAACAAAACAAAAAACCCCAAAACAAAACCAAACAAAACAATAACAAAAAAACCCAAACAAACCAAAACCAAACCAAAACCAAACCACCAAAAAAGAAACAATAGTTTTCTGTTGGGCTTTTAATACAATCACTTATAAAAAAGACTTTCAGAATTCATTTATAAGGACTCAAGGACATTCACCTAGCAATCTGCCAAATTTGGTGAAGTTTAGGTTTCTGAAAACCATTAATTTAATCACCATGTTGCTTCATTCTTTCATTTCTTACAAATCATAAACTCTATTATTTTACGGTCACTTTCACAAAAACTTCCTTTCCTATTTAGCCTCCGTATTGATTCTTCTTAGTCATAGTAAAATGGACTGCTGAAACAAAAAAAATCTTCCCCAATGTTCCAAATGTTTTTCCACTGACTGTATCCTGCCACAGAAAATTTTATTAATCTTTTCCTCCTATCCAGACTATTCAAAGGATTATTTTTTCCTCAAATGAAGAAGTGTAAGGATGTATTTTGGTTCTATGTTATCATGGCTAAAATTGATCGTGGGCTGTCTGACTGATTTCAACACTTTGTCAAATCCATGAAGATTACATATTTCTGAGCCTAAAACCTTCTTTTCTGAAACCTAATCTAAACAAATACCTAATTTTGTACACCGTAAATAAAGGATTACCTCTATTTTTTTTATTACTGATAACTTTTCATTAAAAAAAATCACAATACTAATTTTGTACAATGGCCTCAGTAAGGAAAGTTTTTACTAAGACGGGTAATCTTTGATATTAAAACAATTTCCCTGACTATGTTAGAGAATTTTAATGTTTATCAAATACATACTGATGTAGAGTGTAATCTGACTGTCTCAATGCATGACTAAATTATCATCTATTGTTCAGATGCATTTCAGCATAGAAGGAAATATTAGTCCATAAAAAGCACAGACGTTTAAGTAAAGCATTTGGATTTAAGAAATAATTGATCAATTTGCTTTGAAAATTATCATATTCTCTTATTTAAGGAAAGAAAAATTTTAATAAACAAAGGAACAATTTACATTAAAGAATCTGTGCATAAGGTATTTCTATCTGTTTTCATTTAAGAAAAGGACTAAGACTGCACAACCTACTTCACAGAATGAGGGAACCAAACCACCCCACACAAATACAAACAAACAAAAACCCAACCAACCAACCAACTAAACAAACCCTACCCAAAACACACAACTAGGGAAGTTGAGAGATCAGGGAAATTTAAGTGAGGCATGAAGTACGCTTTTCAAAAGAAGATAGATTAATTATTTTTAATGAAAAATGAGTATTTTATCAGTAGTTTTACTTAAGGAATATTTTAGGCACTTCATTAATTTTTTTTGCTTAGATGCGTAAGAGTTAATCTACACTGTCTTGCATTAGCTACGTTTGAAGTGTCATCAAAAGGCTTAATGACAGAAATTTAAGGAGGGGAATTAACAAATTATCTTCCTATCCTTTACAGTACCTTTATTGGGTTACATATTTATTAAATTACAGGCATATTTTAGCTTAATAGAATATTACTGCCATCTCAGATTCAACTCAGTTTAGCTTATATTGAACCTTTTGTTTTAAGCAAGATTAAGATCCTTCTGCTTCACAGTGCAGTGATTTAATTTATCATCAAAGTTACGACTATAACTGGAAGATTGTTGAGATACTTCCAAATACGACAGGTATTTGAACTTCCAAAGAAAATATTCTGGAAAATATTCAGAAACTTTTCTTAAAACATGAAATTGACTACCTTGTATTTACAAATGTAAGAAGTGTGAAACAAATAGAAATTGTGTTGTGGTACCTTGAAAAATAGCAACTTCTATAGTTAAGCCTCCAAGGGCAATCAAAATATAATTTTAGTCTCCTGCATTCCTGGCAGATTAGTCAACACTTCCATTGGGTCTTTTGCTCTTTGAAAACACTGACTTTTTCTACTTACAATCCCCATGTTACTAGTTATTGTGATGACCTTCCCTCTGCAATGTACACAATTATCAATACAGAGTAAAGGATCACAGGAATTCTTCAGGAGCTCCTGATGCTGACTAGCACAAGAAGAGAGACTCTGCAGGAAATTCCAGTTGTGTTACATGAACATATAGAACACAAGGCAAAGTGGAGACAATTTTAGTTCTGTGAGAAATCTAGTGTGAGGAAAAAGACAGTATGAACAGTGAGGCTGTGATTAACTTAAGAAGTTAAGCTAATGCACTGACATAAGTGTGAAGTGTTTAGCAGGCTTTCTCTGTACAACTTCTTTTACAATTTGGATATTCAGGACAGGAATTGTCTTCGAAGCTATTTTCCACAGCATTCTTCTGGAGAAACCACTACTCATGGTTTGGATAAGTGTAATCTTTGCTGGGTAAAAACCCGACCGGATGGCTGGACCCAGAGAGTGGCGGTGAATGAAGTGGTGGTTAATCCAGCTGGCAGCTGGTCACTCGTGCTGTTCCCCAGGACTCAGCACTGGGGCCAGTCCAGTTTAGTATCTTTATTAGTGACCTAGACAAGGGAATCGAGTGCAACCTCAGCAAGGTGGGTGGGAGTGTTGAACTGCTGGTGTAGGAAAGGTCTGAAAAGGGATCTGGACAGGCTGGATTGATGGACCAAGCCAATTGTATGAGAGTCAACAAGGCCAAGTGCTGGGTCTTGGGTCAGAACAACCTCATGCAGAGCTACAGGCTGAGGGCAGAGTGGCTGGAAAGCTGCTCATCAGAAAAGGACCTGGGGGTGCTGGTAAACAGCAGCTGAAAGTGAGCCAGCAGTGAGCCCAGGTGGCCAAGAAGGCCAATGGAATCCTGGCCTGTATCAGCAATAGTGTAGCCAGCAGGAAAGGGGAAGTGATTGTGCCTCCCTACTTGGCGTTGGTGAGGCCACATCTTAAATACTGCATTCAGTTTTGGGCCACTAACTTCAAAAAAGATATTGAGGTGCTGGAATCAGTCCAGAGAAGGTCAATGAAGCTGGTGAAGGATCTAGGTATGTCCTATTGATGAGAGGCTGAGGGAGCTGGGATTGTTTAGTGTGGAGGAGAGGAGGCTCAGAAGAGACCTCATTATCTCTACAACTTCCTGAAAGCAGGTTGTAGTGAGGTGGCGGTCAGTCCCTGCTGCCATGTCTCAAATGAAAGAACAAGAGGAAATGGCCTTAAGTTACACTAGGGAAGGTTCAGATTAGATATTAGAGAAAAAATTCACTCCAAGAATGCTTAGGCATTGGAATAAGTTGCCCAGGCAGGAAACAGAGTCACTGTCTCTGGAAATGCTCAAGAGGCATCTGGAAGTAGCACTTGGGGATGTGGTTTAGGGGTGATTATGGTGTGCTGGATTGGACTAGATGATCTTGAAGATCTCTTCCAACCGTGATGATTCTGTGACTCTATGATCTTCTTATTCGCGTCTAAGCCAAAATTTATACCAGATATCCTTTAAAATATTCCTTCCACTGAAAGAGAAAAATGCTTCATTCAGGGAGTCAATCTGCTCTAAAAGATGCCGTGAGACAAAAATTTTTAGCTTTGCTATGACTTTAAAAATTATAAACATATTAGCTTTTTATACAATAGGGTATTTTTTTAATATTCTGTGCAGGTGAACTATATGTAAAAGACAGTGAAGATCGTTTACTAGCTTTCTGTCATCTTTACTTGCTCAAGATGTAATCCAACTTCAAGCTTTAAAGTGTACTTATGAATTCTAACTCTGACATTTTATCAGTCTACCTAGAGCAACAGCACTGAAATACTAGTGTCCCGTGTGTCAGATATTAAATTTTTCAACAGAGGTAAAAAGTGAATATATGAATACTGTTCTAAATAATTTCATAATTAGACCTTGCTCTTTAAGAATGTGTAGGCCAGATATTTTATTACCGACTAGTTTAACTTTTAACAAAAAAAAGGTATCTACCTAAGATAGCTTAAAATAAAACAAAAAATTATAAATATTTAAGGACTATCTTATGAAATATAACAGCAACATTTAGATCCAATAAAAACTGGGAAAATCAGCATCTGCAGGTAACTCATGCAGAAACCTATCTGCTGTTTCTTGTCTTCACATGATTTAATGGCCTTGAAGTTTATCGTACTATTATCTGTTCAGACATTACCAACATATCTCAGCCAAATTTAAAAGAAACTATTCAGAATTTCCAAGTTTTGATGTGGCTATAAAATATGTCTGGACACTATTCCAGATTCAATATTACAGCACATTTACAGCAATCAGATTAGTTTCCAAATAAGAACAATTGATAAAAGTGATGTTACTAGGTTGGCACAACCACAGTAAACACAAAAGCTCTCCTCAGTAAATAATTAAGTGAATGGCTGTACTATCACATAAAGACCAGTGTGACTTCAGACCATTTAATATGCATCATTTTATGCATTTAATTTAAAAGAAAATGCTATTATGATGATTCTGTAGTTCACATGGAGATATAATTATTAATTTATTTGCATTTTGGAACCATTATAGATAAGGTGTCCAAATCTGTTCAGCTCTGCAAAATGTATTAAAACTAGAGAAAGAGGAAAAGAGAGAAAGTGAAAGTGAGAAAGAAGGTAGGGGACACCCAAAGAAACCAAAAAAGAACAATATATCTTTACCCACAAGGGAAAGTTTCTAAAATTACTTTGCATTTGATTAAACAACTAGGTCCATAAGTACTCTGAATAACACAGAAGAACTCATGAAGAAAAAATTTCCAAAATGAATAGTTCCAGAATTATCCATCACTACACCATAGAGTAAACATAATTTGTTCTTACACAAATATAACTACTGAATTTTATTAGTTCCTGTTTGCTCATTTTCTAATTGAATGGCTTTTTTCAAGATTAAATAAAAATCTATTCAGGAAATACCATACTTACTCTCATAGTGAATTAGGAAACCGACATTGGAACGACTGTTGTCCGTAGTGAACAGCAGATACATATAATTTCCAGTACTAATAAGGAACTGGGGTGCTTGTGTTCCATGGTATTCTCCAATTAATGGTGATGAATTTGCTGGCCCATCTCTGACTTCCAAAGTATCATAATTAACTTCAGTCTGAAATCTGAAAAGGAATATGCAAGTCAGCTGGTAGACAGATGAATGGTGTTATTTTCTTCAACTGTTAGAAATGCAACACACTTGTAACTGATCAAGAATACCATACATAAAAAAATTACGTATCTACAGATCCCTCCACGTATTACTGAGAACAATAATTAAAGAAGGTTTCATGAATCATTTTCCTTGCTTTGTGGTATAGTATAAAATTCGTAAGGGATTCAGTATACTTCAGATCAGCCATATGACCGGCCTTCAGAAAAACATTTAGTGGCAAATCTGGGTACAAAACTGCAAATTGTCTCAAACCAAATTGCATTATGAAGATCCAAGAAATTTTTTGCCCTCAGGTTAAAAAAATAGACACCCTAGGAAAATCTTCAATAACATATAATTATTTCATCTCAATAATTTCATTATTTGATATTTGCTATTTGGCAAAGGCTGTTTTATAGACAGTCAACTGTTTAATTTTTTTAATCCAAAGATTTTATTCTAACATAGCTTGCTACTTTACTTTTATGTAATCATTTTTGTCCTATGAAATAAAGCAGTAAAAAAGTACTAGATTTAAATCAAGCCCTCATTTTGAAATTTGTTACAGTTAAAATAAGCATGACTTCTTAGTTTAATGTGCCAAAAAACCCATGTAATATAGACAGGAACGGAAAGTAAGGAGACTAATGAGGGTTGATTTACAAGAAAAAATAACTTTAAAATCAACAGCAGAGTCAATGTGTCTGTCAATCACTAAACCACATCACATTTCTCCAGTTCATAATGGATGTTCATGTGTGCAGTCATCCACTACTAGTTCTTAAATCAAACAGCACAAATCTGCTCTTTCTCTAGATGAACTTGAACTAGCACTTTTTACATTAAATGCTTTTCAAGATAGTTTGTGGTTACATCAGATTCTTATATGCTGTAGCATCTAAATCACGCACACATAAATTTTCCTGTCAGTGAAGTTTGTGCTATTACACAGATATCTATACTGATCTAAATATATTTACATGCAAACTCGATACTCTTATTTTCATCTTTCAGAAATTCATATGTTCTGAGATTTTTCTCTTCTATTCCCATAAGGTTTATTAGTTCAACTTCTGAGAGCAAAAGAAATCCCTATGCAATACAATACTTTTTTCAAAGTGAATGCCCTTAGCTGTCTTGCCAATATGAGACATATTTAGTGGGTCTGGAGATAAGAAATGGTATTCTTGTAATTAAAGAAAACTGAAAGATATTAAACACTCAAGAAAGAGGAAATATATATGTGACATTCCTTTAAAGTGTAAATAAACTTTAGACTTCGTTAGGCAATGATGGCAGACTGACCGAGCTCCCATCCAGGCCATTACATTTTACAGAACAAATAGCATTGGTCTTGTAAAAACATCTTCACAGACACATCAATATTAGTAAGAACAAATTCAGTTTTAGCAAGTATTTAGTTTTAGCAAGTATTTAGTATTCTTTCTAGTTCTTCTCTCACGGTTCCCTGAAAACAAAAGCACAGTCAGAAGTCAGAAAGCTTTTGCTTCGCTATCTGAACTAATGACTGCTGGGAAACTGACTTAGGCACTTCGTATCATTCCTACCCTTTCACACAGAAAACTCTATATTTATGGTACTACCTAATTTATTTGGATGTGCTGGATAAAATCCAGATGATTGCTTTTACTGCTATCTATTCACTCTGACAGTGGAATACAGGGCTTGCAGGTTTGCTAATACATTAAGCATTTTCAGGACCCATTTCTGGCAGTGAAATCAGCTAGCATGTAATGGCCTACATCCATACTTTAAAATATATTCTTTAGCCTCTAAAAGAAGGAGATACTATTCAAATTTCCTAATGTGAATGGTTGCTTGCCCACACTAACTCCTGGCCATGTTTGATAATTATTTGGGAAAATGCTGGTTGACAAACTCAAGAAGCATGTTGGAGCCTATTTCAACAATTTAGCTGCATAAACAAATGAGTTTTTGTGCCTGGAAAGGCTCACTGATTCTATTTAATTTACCAAAACAGACAGTTACAGAGGGCATCACTAAAGTACTTGACAGTTTTTCAGTACTCTTCCATCATTTCAGAGATTATACATTGATTTATCCTGCAGCAGAATGATGAAAACAGACAGATACTGCTAGGCTGGTTTAAATACTTTATTTTTACTCATAATGAATAGACTCAAGATCAATAATTGACTAGTTCAATTATTTTGACAGCTATGTTTGTGAGGGAAACTAATTAGGAATAAAGTGCTCTCAGCCAGCAATTGCAGTTTTCTTAGCAAGGCAGTATGACAACAATGGATGGCAAACCCTTGCTGGAGACAGAAAACAGAAAATAACTCTTACAGCAATTGCTACTGTGACAATGATTTTTATTCCCAGTAGGTTCCTGCTCATGTCAAACTCAGATGTGACTTTATAATTTACTTGCCTGATTTTGAGGGTTTAAGAGAGCGAGTTGTTTTTTGAATTGGGTTGGGTTTGTTGTTTGTTTTTATTTTCAGTCTTTGCATTTTCCCTAAAGTGATAAGACAATTTGTTATTCGAAGTTCTTCAGCGCTATTTAAAAAAACCCTAATTAAGGGTTACTTTTTGGGTTTTTAGTTTATTTTAATGCTTATTAAGAATTAAAATACTAACATAAAGAAGCAGCTGTTCATATTAGTGAGAGGTAGGAGGTCCTCCAAATGTACATAGATAATTTTAAAAAGACTTAAAGAATGCTATGTTACACTATTCTTCATACAATTAGGTAGGTTTTGGATAAAGATATTAGTTGTATAAATTATCAAATGATTTTTTATCAATATTCAAAGTACCAAAAAACTTCAAGTCAGCAGTTATCCTTCTCCCCCTTTCCTCATGGCTTGAATCAATTAGATTTTATTTTTCTGTTACCCTTCCAGGCACTAGGCACGATCTGAAATGCAAAATGTTTCAATGTACAATAATCATAGGGTCATGCAGTCATTTGCTGCTACTTCTGGGAAGTTTCTAAGGACTCTGGAAAGTAAACTCCAAGTTCTTGTTTAATTTCACTGCAGTTCAATTTGTACACAAAACTCTAGAATTCTGTTAAGAGAATATGAGTTTGCATCTGTCTAAAATCCAGCAAATTCAGTTCTTAACTTGGCCACATGTCACAGAAGCCTATGTTTCTCATTAATTTTCTCAGAAATATTGTCATCACACTGTTAAGGCAATGGGCATTCAAACATCTGCAACTTCAGGCAATGCATTTCCTTTTATAAAATTAAAATGCTCCATTTTATAACTAATACCACTATTTTCATTTAGGAAGACATCCCCGAACCTCAGGGTTCTGATCATTAATTAAAAAAAAAATCTTGCAAATAAATATAAACTTATAAATACTATAAAGTCTTTAATGAGAAAGAAGTCAGCATCTTAAAATTCTGGAACTTCGTGCTGAATACAATGGAAGCAAAGAACCTTTACTTGTTGTAAGAAGTAACATGATAATTTCATAAAAATTGTTTATAAACAGTTCCCATTTTTCTTTGCTATTTGTCATTCTCTCCTTTGTCACCAATCTTAATGTATTTATAATAACAATACAAATCAGGACTGGAAAAGGATATGGTAAACAATATACAACCTATTTTAATCTTCTCCTCTACTTTACATATTGTGCCCCTAATCGTGTTTACAAAAATCTTCTATTATGTGTGAGTTTTCATTCCGATTTCTTGACAGTTACCAGAACTTTAGCAGCTCAGTGACCAGTGTAAGTTCAAAATATGTTGTTTTATCTGTCAAGATAGTATTCTTTTATACATATATATGATTCATCTTGCATTTACTTAATCTACCTGCAATTTGGTTGCCCAAACATCCAGTCTTGTGAGAATCTTCAGCAAATCATCAGTCATACCTTGTTTTTAATATCCTGGATAGCATAGTATTATTAGTCTAATTTGCTCCTTTTTAAGATAATTTTTGAACATGCTGAACAGTTTTGAACATGGTAGAGACCTCTATAGAAAACTCAAAATTCCACTGTGAGACTTTTATCAACTGTTAATTAAGTTTTTATTCATGTACTGCCCCTTGTATTAAAATGATGCTTTCAACAGTCGTTCAATAGCTCTTTGCAGGGTGAAATGCAAGATATAAAATGTGCATTTTGAAGACCCAGATGTGAGAGACTGAAACGGTTATTGGCTTAAACATTTTTAAAATCATTAGAGGACTTTTGCCCACTATAGCAAACTGCAAAGAAGCAGCTGTTCATCTGCAACCACCTAAGCCCACACCTCCCCAAATACGCCCACTAACTGGAATTTGGACTCTGATTGGATCTTGAGGTAAGATAAAGGAGGTACTCTTGTCCAGTCATCCCAGGTCTGGGAAACAGAATGTATCCAAAAGTGATACTGGAAGAGAGGATCAAACATTCAGGGGGCAAGCTGCCGATATGCAAAGTAACCACCCAGGTACAAACCCACCACCTCAGGCTACAGATGGGTGTTGAGTGAGACAAGGAAAGAGACAAACCCGGTGAGGCCAGTACTGTATCTTTGTCTGTACTCAGTGAACTGAGCTGTGGTAACTGCCCTGCCTGGGAAGTACGGGGCATTCGCACAAAGCCCGAGGGTGTTCATCTCTGTTGATGGCCCATAATGGGCCATAATTGACTCCACTGCGCTGACCTAATGGGTAGCTGTTTGTCTTAGAAGTTCTCAAAGACTACAGAAGTGTCCTGTAATCCACGTTATCATCCACATCATCCAGTGTGAAATGTCCCATCCCAGGGGAGGTACTTGGGCATTCCCACCTGTACCTGAGTAAACCTTGCTTCTCACAGGACTACCCAAAAGTAAACTATATGACTAAGAGTGTCTGGAGGACACTCATTGAACACAGACAGGCTGGGTGCCATCACCATTTCCCTTGTGAGTTTGCTCCAGTGACTGACCACTCTCTCAGTGAAGGACCTTTCCTTAATGTTCAAACTGAACTTCCACTGACACAGTGTCATTTCATTTCCTCTTGTCCTGCTGCTGGTCACCAGAGAGAAGAGATCACCACCTCCCACTCCACTGTCCCCCTAAACTGCAGACTGTCATGAGGTCATCCCTGAGCCTTCTCCAAGATGAATTAACCAAGTGACCTCAGCCACTTCTCTCTAGGTCTTGCCCTTGAGACCTCTCACCATTTTGGTCATCCTCTCCACACACTCTTAAGAGTTTGGTGTTATTCTTACAATGAGGCACCCAAAACTGCATGCAGTACTCAAGGTGATGCCACATCAGAGGAGTGCGGAGCAGGACAGTCACCTCCCTTGACCAGCTAGCTCTGCTGTGCTTGATACACCCCAGAAGATGGTTGGCTTTTTCAGCTTCCAGGGCATACTTTTGAGTCATATTCAGCATGCCATTAACCCAGTTTCCCAGATGTCTTTCCACAGGGCTCCTCTCCAGCCTCTCCAGTGTTATGATAAAGACAATGTAAATACATTAGAAAGCTTCAATTGCCTACTTGAAGGAACAGTATAGTGAGTATTGTAATGAAGTTCCTTTTTGTGGTTTGGTTTCTTAAAGGATATATTTATTCTTCAATAGTAAAACAAATATTTATGCTCAGACCTCACTTCTTGTTTGACTTTATGATTCTCACCTGTCAAAAGTGATCTTAATGGAATGTCCTGGTCTTGCTTCAATCACCCATTCACAATTAAGTGAGTCCTTGTAGTATCCTGGCCACCCTGGTGGCAAGATAACACCACTCGATGCTGTCAAATGTCCACCACATGGTGCTGAAATTAAAAAAAAACGTATATTTGTAACATATACAGTATTTCTAATATATTATACATTCAAACAAATTGCAAAAAATCAAATTAAAACATATATAAAAATAAGTTTAATATAGTTTTAATGGTTTAATACAGTGTTATGAGCACTTTGTTTTCTTCAGACTCATAAGGCCTGCAATGTATCCCATCAAGACTTTTTTCTCTCTATACATTTTTACACACAGAGCATCGCACTTGGGTCTGCCAGCCTTCCTTCTGTTGAAAAGCAGAGTATCTTGTTAAAAAATGATACTGTCTCATCACATTTAGATCCAGTATGATTCCATATTTATGTGGAAACATCAGACAAACTGTTCCAAGTAATTATTACCATTGTACTGGGTCACCTTTTTGAGTAATCACTGAGCTCACTGGAACTGGCAGTTGTAAATATTCCGTTGGAGCATAAAATGGTTTAAGTTGAAAGAGAAGTCTGGAAACCATCTCTTCCATTTCCTGCTCAATACAACAGATGGCACAGAACCATGTCTAGTCAGGATCATGCCTTCCCTCCAAAATCCCAGACTTTGGAAGGCAATCTGTTTCAATGTTTGATTACTCTCACAGTGCAACTTTTTCGTTATGTTTAAACAGAAATCCATGTATTTCTGTTTAAACATTATTTCTGTTTCCATGTATTCTGGTCATGGCGTCTTGTCTGGTGATTTTACACCACGGAGGAGAGTCTAGCTCCACCTTCTTTAAAACATCTCATCAGTTATCTGTGTATTTCAACAAGATCTCTCTTGAGTCCTGAGCCTTTTCTTCTCCAGTCCAGACAAGCACATTTCTTTCAACCTCTTCTTGTATGACAGATGCTCCAAGTCCTCAATCATCTTTGTGACCCTTCACTGGGCTCACTGCAGCGTGTCCACATTTTTCTCGTACTGTGGATCCCAGGAGTGCACACAGTGCTCCCGATATAGCCTCACCAATGCTGAATAGATGGGAAAGACCTGTCATTTATTCTCAGCCCAGTTCTCCTGCCTCTCTGCCAAGGCCCCTCTCAACAGCAGCACAATCTGGTACACCAGCCACTCCCCCCAGTTCTACATCATCTGCAGACTTGCTCAGAGTACACTCTGCCTCAGCACTCAGTTCACTACTGAAGATTTTAAACAGTATTAGATAGGGGATTGACCCCTGGACTACACCACTATGAATTAACCTCCAGCTGGACCTTGTGACACTGACTACAATTCTATGAGCCAAATAGTTCAGTCAGTTTTCAGTCCACTTCACTGCTCGCTTCTCTAGTCCCTTCTTCATCGTTTGTCATTGAGAATTTTGCATGACAGTGCCAAACACGTTACTAAAACTGAATATCAATTATTCTTCCCTGATCCATCAGACAGTTCATCTCAACACAAAAGGCTATTAGGTTGGTCAGGCATGACTTCCTCTTCATAAATCCATGCTGATTAGTCCCAGTCACCATAGTTTTCTTCATTTTGTCCTAGTTTTGGCTTGGATTGAGTTGATTTTCTCACAGTAGCCATGAGGAGGCGGAGTTTGGAACTGTGCGGGCACACCTGGGTTCTTATTCTATAACACTCACACCATCTCTAGAGGTCAGAATTCAGGGACTTCACTTCCAAGAAGAAGGGAGTGGGACATTGGGTGGAGGATAAACATGAGCGGGAGGATCTGGGGGGGGCATTTTGTTTTAGTCTCAGTGGCCACCCACAAGAGGAGCCTGGTTGGGTTGGCTGGTCAGTCAGGCAGTCGTGAGCACTTTTTTGTAAGTAAATCACGCTCTCTTGTATACTTTTCTTATTGTTGTTCTCACTGCCTTATCTCATTGCTGTTTTCAGTAAATAGTTCTTATCTCAGCTCAGAATATCTGCCTTTTGTCTTCCTCTCACAGGAGGGGGTGGAAGGAAAGGGAGCCACCTGTATGGGGATTAATTTCCAACTGGGTTTAAACCACAGCACCTGGTTTGGAAATGGTTTCAAGGAATATTGTTGCATCACCTTTCCCAGTGATGGAGATGAGACCTGCAGCTCTTCAGATCTTCCCTCTTTCTGTTCTTCAAGATTGGAATTTGCTTTCTTCTTGTCCTCAGGGATTTCCCTGGTTTAAATCAGCTTCCCAAGATATTGAGTCACCTTTTGATGTCATTGGATGGCTTCTTCAGAATTCTTGGCTGCATCCCATCAGGCCCATTCTTGTACGTCAAATTTGTTTAAATGTTCTCTAACTTGATCCTCATACACAAAAAGTTAAAAAAAATGTATTGCAAGAAGGCTATGAAAATAACAGGGCTAGACAGGGAGCATTTTTCAGAGCAAAAACAAAGGACTTTGGAGCAGGATTGAACAACAGCAGAAATGACAGAACAAATTTAGGAAAACATGAGTCCTTTAAAAATTTAAGCTGTCATGACACAGGGCTTTGGGAATGTTATGTTTTACTAAAGGCTATGGCACAGTGTAACACAGGAACACTTTCAAGGTTAGGTAATTTTATCTTAGTAGCATTTGTATTGTCCTCATAGAAGAAGTCAGTGGTATTATTATCAGAAAATTCCGCATTTCAGTGCAGGAAATCTTGCTAGTTTTCTTCTATTTCTCTAAGTAGTGACAAACAAACCTATTATGCCATATAGAAATGGATGGCACCATGAACTTGTGAGCTGTAAATCAATATGCCTAGTTTTGTTTCAGTGTTTTTAACAACACAAAAAAAAACTAATCCAAGAAGGTATTTGATTTCACTTATGACTTGCACTTGTCTCTGGGAATTTTCTCCAGATTTGAGTGGGAAATAAAAGCAACTCACAGATCCTGAAACACACCAAATTTTCTTTGAAGCAAAATGAAAGGCGAATAAAATGGCATTTGCCTTAAATGTGTATAGTTAATGAAGAAATAAATTTATTCCAGTGTTTTTTTAAATTAAATTTTGTCATATTATAAACAAGAACAGTTGATCCTCAATTGACTATAACACTTCATGTACATCATTTACTTCATGTATTTCAGGTGTTGCTTATAGAGACTGTTATGTATACGAAGACACAGAGAAGAGCAACAACTGAAAAACAAGAGTTGTTCAGAAATCTCGGACAACCAGAAGCAAACTAAATCATGCTTAGGATGCTTAGTCCATACTATAATCCAAGCCCAGAAACTCCTTCAATTATCAAGAGGATCCACATCAGAAAGGAACATATCCTGAACGCAACTACTTCTACTAAAAGAAACAAAGAGCAAAATCTAAAAAACAAAATACCCAAACCAGTCTCCTAGTTTAATCCTTTCCTCAATAAAAACTAAGTAAACATTCTATAAGGTTCGAAGAAAGGCTAACTGAGTAGTACCTATGTATTTTCTGAAAAAGTAATTCCAGAAATTAATGTTCTCTCTCTCTTTTTTTCCTTCGAAGTTCTCATTTGGGTCCTTTATCTATGTGTTATCAAAAATAAAATTATCCAAAGATTAAATTGAATACTTTAACAATCATATCTAGAGTTTCAAAATGAGAAAAAAATCTTCTGATGAGAAAACGACCCTATTCCCTGCTTTGGAGTGGGCTGGGTTTGCTCAAAGAATAAAAGAAAAACCCTGCTCCACTGTGTAACATGCTTTAATAAGATATCTTGCTAGTACAACATCTAGGTTCACATACACTTCTATCGGACTGCAGGCATGGGGAGTGGGGTTTTCAGTATTTCTAAATTTCCTTTGAAATGCACAGTCTTATGAGAACTGAGTTCTCAAATGGCCCAAATAACAAAAATCATGAAAGTGATTATGATCCAGATCCTTAAGTAATTGCAATGACACTGAAATTATTGGAAAGGTGAGATTTACACCAGTTAGAAGGTTTGGATTAGTTTCTCCCCCTCCAAAAAAATAATTTAATTTGGAGTCTGTATATGTATCTATTTTTAAATAAAAGGTACACATTTTGAAAATGATTTTTAAAAAGCATATTTTAGTCATTTATTAAATGCTCTCATCTGCCTTGCCTTTAGGACCCATCACTGTTAAGCATCAAGGAATTCTTCTTACTGTATTTCATTCCAAAGAGAGATTTAAACCTAAGTAGAGATCATCTTAGTCTTTTTATTCACCTAGGAAAAAACAAGCAAGTAATTTGGGAGTATCATGTATATTAAACATAGCTCTGTTTTCACTATATTTCTCAGGAATAAGTGTACTGCAGGTTATAATATTACACACAGAAATTCCAGTACACTGTAATTTTGAGAAAGTTAAAGGGGTAAATTTTCAAAAAGGACTTTTGAATAGAAGCTTCAGTTACTTTCTATGAGGTAGATAATTATGTTCTTCAGTGTGCTACAGCCAAAACTGTTATAGCAGTTATAATTCACAACCGAGTAATGATGGTGACAACCAGAACTTTAAAACAATAGCAATCAGATTTTTAAAATGCTAATTTATTCCAAGAATATAAAAGCAGGCTATTTTGTTTCTATTACTGCACTCTCATTTGACTGGAAGAGTGTTAAGATGAATGAATAACTTCAGGTAAAGCAGTCTTATTTATGTAAAAAGTAAGCTAAATTTAATAGTGCAATTATTCAAACTGTAGGTGCAAAGTAAAGACTGTGCCCTTACCTTCACAACGTGGGACAGTGGAGCTCCATACTACATTTCCATCTTGCATAATACAGGTTATGGATTCAGAACCCTGAGTCTTCACGAAGCCATCATCACAGTGAAAGGAAACAGAACTTCCCAGAAGGAATCTGTCTCCAAAGCGCCTCCCATTTATAGGAATGCCTGGATCGTGGCACTCATTCTGACCAAAGGCTAATAAAAACATAGTAATAATACTGGTAATAAACCCAAAAATAATAGCAATAATAACAACCATCCCTTTAAACTTTGTGTCTTTTTCTTTGGAGGAGGAGGAGGAGAAAAATATTTCAGTTGTAATACAGTAATATGTAACACATATTACATAGTAGTATATAATACAAAGTATAGAATATTTCTTAATAAAAAGCTTCAAATCCAATGACATTCACACGCATCCAACATAGCTGGAATTCAGAAGTTTTTTAGATATGTGTGGCTTAGATACACAAGAACCATTTGCCTAAATTTTCCTCTGGACAAAATCCATCTGTTCTGCCTCTAGGATGAGGGTATTGGGGTTGTTTAACCTGAAGAAAGAGAGGCTGAGGGGAGCTCCTATTGCTCCCTACAACTACCTGAAAGGAGCTTGTAGGAAAGTGGGTATTGGTCTCTTCTCACAGGTACCAAGTGATAAAACAAGAGGAAATGGCCTCCCCTTTTTTCTTCCTGCCATTTTTCAAAAGAAAAAAATATCCCTTCCTATAAAAGCAAAAGACCAATTTAGGCATCTAAGATTTAAAAAACATTGAAATCAATGAATTCCGGCTTTATGTGGGGAATCTTTCTAAACAATGCAAGAAAACACCTTGGCCACAAACACTATTGTTTTAATTGAGACAACATAGAAATAGTGCAAAAGGTCTCAAAGACAACTTTATTGTCAATTAACTTCCATAACCTTAGAAGATAATTTCTTCAGCTAAAATGATAACTATATAAGTAGTGTCTTTGAATGACTCATAAAACTTTTAGAAGAGTTAGAAATCTAGAGCAAATGTAAAAATGTTTTCTACATGACAATGCTGTTTCTAGAGTTTTCTACTGAGAGTACTGTTTAGTAATATATTTTTATATAAACAAAACAGAGGGCCATCTGTAGCCAGACATTTCTTAGCCTGGTTGCCTCAGCAGGAGAGACTAATTTTCTCAGTAGCTCTGTATATGTATATGACATGTAGATCCACATTTAACAACTCTTGAACTGTTGCAACTAGACTTTGTACATTTGAGAACTGCCTTCTCAAAGGTAGCGCATTCTTAAAATTCCTAAAGGGACAGTAGCCAGATAGAAGAATGATTCTAAATTAGTGTAGTCTTAAAGGAAAGACTTCTGCATCAGTTCAGCTGTGTTCTAGACGCTGGAAAAACCACAGAGTGTAACTATTACATGTAATGCAGAAGATATCTCTATTCTCAGGGGTCTGCATTCTTAGATTCCACACCGTTCAACTAGAAAAAAATATACCAAAGCAAAGCATGTTCCCAGAAATATTTATTTGCAATGATACCCTAGTTAATTTTTTATACTTTTATGCTTTTTAGATTAACACCTCAGTATTTGGGATCTAAGATCAATACCTTTATGAACTTATTCCTGATGGTTCCATTGAGAAGTATATGAAATTACCTGCACTGGATACTTTGATCTGAATGATCTGGACTTTAGTTAAGTGCTCTGCATTAATACAGTATGAACAAAAAAGACAAATAATGAAGGGAATTCCTCAGCTCTATCACAATTAAAGTAAATAAATGATAGGGATTCAGATAAGCTAATGAATACAAGGAAGACACCTGAAAACAGTGCAATTATACAAGCATGACAATTTACTTCTGTGTTATAAATATAAATACGTTCTCTATTTTAATTATTATGAAGAAAGCATAAAACTAGGCATAAAATAAAAGCAGAAGTTCTTACTTGTGTAAGTGATATTAAATCCTCTTCCAGTGGTAGAGTGATCTGACTGAAATTCAAGTCTTACTATGTGCCCACTACTAGCCAATTGAGAAGGGACCTCATTGCCAGAAAATGTGCCAAGAGGTGGTAAATCTGAAATCCCATCATCTTTGACTGTAAGGTAGTCAAATTGAGGTTCTACATCAAAGTCGTTGAAAATCAGATGGATTCTGCTTCCTGGCTCTGAGATAATTAACCAAACACAGTTCATATTGTTCCCATATTCCTCAGGATAATTTGGAGAAAGAATAATTCCAGATGGTGTGGTGAAGTTGAAGAAACATGAAACTAAAGGAAAGAACAATAAGATTCTCAAAATACTATCCACAAACTTTATAAATGCTTGTCTTTGTATTTTTTTATTCCTGTGGAAAAGAATGCTTTTGAAGCCTGAAGTCAAAACTACTACACATGCAAGCAGAAAACGTTTAACACTTTCAGAACATTTCTCCAATATAACATGTTTTCTTTTTCCCAAGTGAATCCAAGTGATTGCAGCAGGGCCTGCAAGAGATTAGATTGTAGTGAATACTAAAGAAAGCAAAAGTAATGCTTGATGCATCAGAATTTGCAAAAATTGGCAGGTTTGTTCTGAAATGAAAATGCGACCTCCAAATTGAAATGATATTTTTCCAAATATGCATTAAACTGTCTTTAACAATAAAAAAAAAATCAAGCACAAGTGCCAGTTCTGTCTATAGTATAGAAAGTTTGTATTGATGTAAATAACCGTAGAAATTTAGATGTGACTGAATCAAGAAATCTTAAGAGTATATAGTCTGAACCTATTTTACCCTAGTTTCCCTGTGATGGCATAGAGCAAAACCAAAAATGATTCATAGCTATCATCCTTTTTGACTCTTTTGAGCCAATTTTCATCAAGACATTGCCTAACTTGTGACTGGTCATGACTGTAGTCAGAAGTACAGTATATTCAGAAAGAGGAAGAATCACTGCATATTAGTTAACACAAAGGATAACCACTATTCAGCTCTTCAAATGTGTCAGACTGAACACACTTTATGTAAATAGTTGTTACAGATTCCATGCTCTTTCACAGGGCATGTGCAGATGCAACGCCGGAGCACAGTAAAATATTCTACATTGTCAACACAAACTGATAGAGAAACCCAATGCAACACAGCACCACGAAGAAACACAGCTTCTGTCTTCAAAGGGAATTGCAGCTGAACTGTCTCTGTGCCTAGGCCTTACATGCTTAGACACACTTTAGAATGCAAGGCCTATTGAGAATTATTCCGGTATGCAGCAATCTTGCTCAGCTTTTTAAGTCCTGTGGCAGCACAGCTTCACAGTATCTACATGTCCAAATAGTATAGGACACCTCACAATGGTTGCTAAGGTTGTCAAATCCAGCACTGAATTGTAAGACTCTTTATAGGAAAATTTAACATGCTCTGGAGAACTGAAGTGCCTAAGATACCTGTGTACTTGAAAGGTTTGCTCTATTTTACCAGAAAGGAAAAAAAAAAGGCAAAAAACCTAACCCAACTCAAATAAAACCTCAATAAATAAGTAAATAAACCTACACAAACAAACAAACAAACCAAAACAAAAAATAAATTGAAAAAAAACCACAAAAAGAAAAAAAACCCAAAAAACCAAGAAAACTCCAACTAACCCCCCCCAAAAAAAAACCCCCCAAAAATCCCCAACCAACAACCCTCTCTTAACAACAAATATATTTTATATTTTAAAACAAAAATCACAACTAATGACCTTACCCAACCTTTCCCAATGTTTGATATTCGTAACTTCTTTATATTCATTTCCACACCTTTGTGGTATACCAAAAAAAAAAAAAAATCCCTATCTTTTCTTAAGTGGATCTGCAGGGTGTTTTGCACTGCCAGAATGAAATGTGTATGTGCCATAGAGTCCTTTTGAACACTTATCTGCTATTAGGAATTGCTCATTTAGAGTCTAATTCAACACACATTTACATTAAGAGTGTTAAATGGTTCAATTAAATATAAAATGAGGGGAAAGAACATTCTAAAAACATTCCTGCGTGATGTTCCCCATAAATGAGCTACTGAGTCAATTGAAAAAAAAACAAACCATGACTGAAAAAGTCTTCAGAGTACTTTGAAGTATTTTCCTGTTGGTTAGTCACAATTTTTAAGAAATGTGAGAGGTTAAGGTCAGGAAAATAATACAGAAAAAAATATAATAATTCTTACAAACACAGCTGGGTTTGTTGCCAGACCACTGGTTATTTTGTTGACATGTAATCGTTCTCTCTCCCACCAGTTCAAAAGCTGCTTGACATTCAAAGGTAAGTGTGTCTCCGTGCAGAAAACTGCTGCCGGTCCTTTTCCCATATGATGGAATTCCAGGGTCTCCACAACCTCCTTTCTCTATTTCTGAATATCGAAAAATTCAAATGCAACAATAAGAAAAATATATTTGCAAACAATTTATATGTCAGTGTCAGAAGTACTTTTAAAATATTTGGCATTATATATTGAACTAACATTTACAGCTGAAAATGAACTAGAGGTAAATGCTGTAAAACTGCCTCAAAGATCTTGGGATCTAAAGTCCTTTCACAAGCTAATAACTTCCATACCTGCATTGCTGAATTGCTGAAAATAACAAGATACTTACGTTTAACTGCATGACTGCACTGAATTATAGCATATTTGAAGGTAAAATTATAAAGCCACAGTCTCCATCCTACCCATGGAAACATACTGTGTGTAGATCATTTCTCTGGCAGTGAAGTACTTGTACCAAAGAATCTCTTAACTCTCACATCTGCAATTCCGTTTATAAGTCTATTAACAATATGATCAAAAGTATGTCATTTACTGATAGAGTCAATGGATTTCAGTTTAAAACAACTAAAGTATAATAAAAACAAAACTGAGGAATTGTTTCTTAATCTCATACTTCAAATTAGAGCCACATTTTTCCCAGCTGCATTCAGCTATGCTAAAAATAAATAAACATTTTGGATTACTCTTCAAGATATTCTCTAGGACCTCTGTTTCTTAAATTAATTCTTAGATCTCAAATCTACATAAACAAGATAAGGGTATAAAAAAATCAAGTCTTATGAAATTTATGAATACCATAAGTATTAGGAAAGAAAATGTAAATATTAATTGCCTGTGGTAGAATCAACTTACAAAATACTATACACATGGCTGCCCATCAGAAAATGAAGGCTCCATTTCTTTGCCATTAAACTGAAAGCAATTTTTTAAATTAACTTGCCTTTGATCAGAAAAAATAACAACAAAGCACTTCTGATATTATAAACTGTGTTGCTGCCCATGTAATGAAATTATGTAAATCTGATTTAAATGAAAGTAGAGATAAAGTTCTTGGTATTTAAATATTTCAAAGTTCAGTCCAAGGTATGAAATCAGAAACATTCAAGATAACAAGAAAATTCAACCCAGTGAATAGTATTAAATATTAATATAATTTAAAACCATTGAAAATGTTTGCTGTCAAATATTGTTAAATCTAATAATGTTAAATCCTGGCAGAAGCGTATACCTTGACACACCAACTCCAATAGAAATTAAAGAATTATACAGCTTACAGAATTATGATATGTGAAGTCAATCCACTATGTTTCCACCCTTAAAGCAATCATTAATAGGTTCTTGACAGACATGTTCAGAAAGGTATGGCACATATTTCACAACACAACAGGTTACTCGACCTGCTGGCGATGCTGTGTCTCCTGCACCCATTATTATTTTATTTAAATAATATGTCTTAACAGAAAGTTAGGATGCAGAAATTAATAAAACCATTTTCCAAAATGTCCAGTACATAAACACAATAAACACAATAAAACATTGGGAGAGCAATTTTATAAATAGTATTTATAAAGGATTCAAAATTATACATACAAATGCTTTAATGTAGTTTCACTTGCCTGTTCTACTGAGATATTGATTTTTACTTCCACAGAATATCACTGAAAACCTGTGTGTTTTCAGCTATGCACATCTTTACATACTACATGAAAATGTGGGGAGCTACAGAAAATCAGAATATACATTTTAATCACATTTTAGAAGTTCATCTCCCTCACTGACAGCAGAGCTGTATCTAATCCAGCATGTGAGAATGATCATAAACTCTTTGCCAAATTTTTATGTGCCCCATACTCTTGTCAAAAAACCTTTTGTGTCTCAAAAATCAGGGCAGTTCTGTCTTAGGCAGGAGTGTCAGAAGGCAAACTGTCTACAGGGATTTGCAAAAGCATTGCTGAAGATTTATCCCTTAAAAGACAGCAACAGGTCTTTCTTTCCTTAGTCCACAGAGGAAGTAAAAAAGTATCTTTAAGTAATAAATTTACTGAAATAGAAGACAGATCATGATGCTTTCTAACTCTCAGGCTATGTATCCAAGCCATAGGAAAGGGCTATGGATCAGTGAACTAAAACTTTTTAACAGAAATTACCATGAGTTAAAGCTTCTGGTGGGTTAAAAATTCCTTTTTTTTTCTTTTTTTGGTAGGAAACTACTACAGTATGGTTTTAGTCCGATCCAAGCTCTTAGTGAGGAAGGCAAGAATGCAGTATAAACTTAGGAGACCAACCAAACACTTTGTTATTCTTAATATATCACTCTTCATCCAAGAATGCCCAGTTTTCTTGGGGTGATATATAATTTGGATTTGTAAATATCTTTTTTGCAAGGACAAAAATCATATCCATATTAATAATATCAACACTAATTTCAGATCAAACATTTTAAAAAACACTTTATTTTTTAAAAAAATAAAGTTTTAATAAAATATGTCTAATAAAAAACAATTTTACGATAAATTTCAGGTTCTCTCAAACACAATACAAGGAAATTTTGAATCAAATTATTTTGTATTGAAAAGCCAAATAACTCATAAAAAATGTCGAAATTAATTGTATTAACTCTATTTCTATTTAAACCTTCAGGGTATGCCTGTTTGTTCAACATAAAAAAAATGCAGCAAACAGGACAGATTTATAAAACACTTCTGAGGATGTCTTACTTGCATTTTGACAATAAAAAGCTTGAAAAATTCCATCCAGGTCTAGGAATCTGTATCTCCACAAACCTCAAACTGAAAACTGTATGTATCCCTAACAAGAAATCTACTCTAGTCAAAAGTTATTCCGGCTGACACAAAATTCTCACTGTTATTCATAGAATCATCACTGGATCCCAGAATTTGGGGTTGAAGGGGCCTTAAAGATCTTCTAGTTCTAACCCCTTTGTCATGGACAGGAATACCTTCCACTAGGCCCAGGTTCCTCAAATCTGGCCTAGCCTTGAATACTCCCAGGGATGAGGTATCCACAACTTCTCTGGGCAGCCTGTTCCAGTGCCTCATCACCCTCACAGTAAAGAATTTCTTCCTAAATGAAAAATCTAAAGCTACACCCCTTCAGCTTAAAGCCACTGATGCTACTGAGAAAAGTCCCTCTGCAGCTCTCTTGAAGGCTCCCTTTAGGTACTGGAAGATGCTCCAAGGTCTTCACAGAAAGGGTTGTCCAGCATTGGACCAGGCTGCTCAGAGAAGTGGCTGAGTATTTAAAAGATAGGTAGATGTGGCACTGAGGGACATCATTTAGTGGTGGACTTGGCAATGCTGAATTAATGATCTTAAATGATTCTGTAACTCTCTTTAGTCAAAAGCTACATTACATATATTTACAACCCAAAACTTAGGGAAGATAGAGAAGGCAAAATTAATGGTTTTGTATTTACACATAAAGAATACTCTTTCTTTATAACTAGATCTAGAATAGTAGGCATGTAATGATTCCCAACATTTTTCTGTCCTCTGGGATTTTGCACAGTTTTTTGCTTCATTGTCCTTTCCGATACTTGTTTGACTTGTACTGATTTGGTCAATGAACGATTTTTTTAAATGTCTGAGTGCAGCTGAGATGCATTGTGTGTATTGCTCCAACACATGCATTGATTATTCTGTTTGATAAATTACAAAGTTGCTCTGTATCAGTTTGCTAAAAAAGAGAACATTTCAGACCAATTCAGTTGAACTTATGTTGAGCTCTTAGAAAAATCCTATGGGATAGAAAATGTTCTTAAAATAACAAACATGAAAATAAGATTTATGCTAACCTATTTAGTGTGGCAATTAAAGCCCTGTTCTTTTAGGATTATTCTGTGTACTCATTCAGTGTTGGCCTTCTTTTGATCTGAGATCTTAGAGCTGTGTGAACTTCATGATGTTTGCACATAAACTCTCAAGCTTGAATTTAAAAATCAGCTTCCTCTGCTTACCAAAATATTAATATTGATCTTATGCAATTGTTCCTGGCTTTCATGTACCCTCTTTCAACAGCCTGGGGAAAGAGACTTTTCATCTTGTTTGTAAACTAGAAATATTTGCTCAGTTTCATGGAATATTCTTTCTTTAATGTTAGAAGAATGACAAGATTAGATTTCTGACTGTAAGATCATATCTCTCTGAATTTAATTGAAAGACATTTCTCTTGCTCTGTTTTCTTTCAAATGAAGAAATATGGCAATTCAAAAGTGATATTAAATATTGAAATATGTATTATGACTACTATTTGAAAGGTGTCACATTGCAACTCAAGTCTTTTTTGATGTAAAGACTTTGACTCAGGTATCTGAAATGTATAATAAATGTATAATAAAATAATTCATAGATTAGAAGTTTTTGCACTCTTAAACTTATTATTAATGGTAGGAATAATTTAGTTTTTTACCCCTTTGTTACTAGATTACAAATACAGAATTTAATTAAATTTTTAGTGTTGCTGTGTTTTCATTCACACTATCAAATATTCTAGCTTAAATGATTAGTGAATCATTAATCATTAAATCTGAATCTGGATACAACCCAAAGAGTATAAATAATAATCTCACACATTAATAATGCAGATGTATAAAATCAATTTAAACTAAATATGTGTTTTAAACATATGTGAGTTGAGCAAAAATCAATTGTTTCAAATAAGAGATATAAAATAAACTTCAGGTTTCTATCAGAAAGTTGAAGTCAATCGCTCTAAAACCTAAACTGATTATTTGACAATATTTCATAATTATCATAGGTATAGTCAAGATAGATTAAGGGAAGCTGTGAACTGACACAGGCATACATTTACCCCCTCCAAAAGAATAAGAGAGTTTAACATCTAAACTCTGAGACATCACAGAAATTCATGTTTCATATACAAGAAAACCAATGATTTATTTAATTTCCTCTTATTCCTCATGCCTCCCTGTGTTAACAGACATAATACCTAATCCAGTTTAAAAACACAAAGGAGAAACTCTTCTACAAACAAAACCTTATACAAAGAGAAGGGATACAGAGATGCTCAGGATTGCAGAAGAGGACATAAGTAAAGGAATGATATTATTTACATGATTCCTGCAATGGAACATAGGAACAACTACTGAAAAAGAAAATGGTAAATCAAAACTAATAGAAAAAAATATTTCAGATAGCACATAATTGGACTGTAAAAGTGGCTATTAAAGCTAAAATGAGGATGGCCTATCGCTAAAAAGAGGATGGCCTTACATGATAATTTTATAGACGATCACAATTTTATCATTATTCCAGTAAATTTCTTCAAAGAAGTTTAACAGTGCAATTTATTATCAGTCTCCAAGTATAAAAAGAGAAGGCCTCCTTCACAGATCATATAGTTCCCAGCAGCATTCTAAGAGACTCTTACATTTTCTCTGAAATGTTTTGTCCTTGCTGTTATCAAAAAGACCACAGATCATACCCAGTAGATTAATTTTTGCTGCTTCCACCTTATTGCATTCTGTATCAATATTATAAAAAAAACAAACATGACCTTAGAATCAGATCAATGAAAAAACAACTTTTCTAGGAAGTCAGTTTAAGCTAACAGTTCACGATCGCAGCATATGGGTAGCTCGCTGGTAATAATAACATAGTATTGCATCATATCTCAGAATATAAAAATCCTTGAAAGCAATAAAATAATAAAGCAGAAAACAAACTTTACAATATGTTCTTTAATATTTACTGTGTACTTAAATACATTATTAAAGAATGCAGAAAAATAAAATGTTGGTTTGTTTACAATCAATTTTACATGTCCAGGGTAAATGCAGATCAAATCTGAACAGCAATGAGGAAGAAGCTTTTTGTTACTTATTGCAAAAAAATGTAACCTACTAACCAAGTAATGATACAGCATGTGAAATTTATTACCAATATTTGTAGAAAAATAAATCTGGAAAAAAACACATGATTATGAGTTTGCAGGCACAATGATAGGCTCTGATCTGACAGCTAGGACTCAGGAACAGAAGCTCGGGCACACTAACGATAATTGTATGAAACTGTAAGTTATTGAAAATGTTAAGAATTACTGGGAAAGGAACAGTGAACAAAATAAAGAATAGTATTCTGACCTCACACAAAAACCTTCAAAAATTTCATTTCCATGTTGAATTTTACATGTAGTTCTGCTCTTCCATTTAAAAAAGGCAACATTAGAACTAGGGGAGGAAAACGAAAGATCAAAGTTACTGAGGAAATGAGGACCAATTAAATAGACTGCAAGTCTCTTTTTCGGGTGGGGGGGTGGTGAAATACATGTGTTCAAAAAGTAATTGGACAAATACATGGAAGAAAATCTTACTGAGAGACAAAGAAGTACCTGAGGCATGCATCACTGGAAACAGAGAATACTCTGTTTCTTGATTCATCACTGTATAATTCACCATTTCTTCCCTAAACACCTATTATTGTCAAGTACCAATATGCTTTTGGTCTCATTGTAGACTTTTAATCTAATGTTTTGTGATAAGGAACATGCTGTTGTTCAAATTGTAGTGTTCATCTTGCTTTACTACCAGAAAGAGTAGGGCCTGTCAACATAAAGGACTGAGCAGTGCCCGGAACAAAAGTTAGCATGAAGTTATCCTGTGGAAAGCAACTTAGAATGTTATGGAAAATAGGAAGCACAGGAAAAGAAAGTGCAGCTGCCTCAGAAATTATCAGAATAACATAAGGGTGAATATTGTGAAAAGGTGAACCATGGCAATGAGGCAGAAGGCAGTAACAAAACTTTTAGAATTAAATTGTCATTAAAATTAAGAGAAAGAAAAACAGCTAGCAGGAAAGGAGAATGAAGAACACTTTCACCTTTCTAGAAAAAAACCTCTCATCTAGATAAAAAATATTTAAATAAAATTAAGAGAAGGGCAAGATAGGAGGATAACAGCTTAAGGACCTTTTAGAAAATATAGACTTATTCAAGGGAACAGGGGCTAATTAAATTCAGTACTTAAACTGAAGCAGACAATGAACTATTACCAATTATCTTCAAGTACTTTTGGAGAACAAGGGAGGTCCCACATGGCTGAGCATGGTCACATGTATTAACTGTCCCAAAAACTGAAGAGAAGAGGAACCGAGGGATTAAACAAATATCTGTGTATCTAATTTGTTCCCTCAAACTGGGAAAATTACATGCTTTTTCTTCCTTTACAATGGAATATCCTTAAACATCTTTACCTAAAATTATCTTAACAAGAAAGACATGGTGGTTGTCTAGAAAGAAAATCAATGAGCTACTACTGGAAAATAATTTGTAAAAGGATTGTAAAGCCAATACTGAACCTAAGCAAAGTAATGGAACAGCCAACATAAGACACTATTTCTAAACTGTTAAAAGACAAAAATATAATTACCGGTAGTTAATGTGGTTTAATGGAAAATTGGCCATGTCATACAAACAATATGTTTTTCAGATTGTGAACTCAGAAAACATAATATATTTGGACTTCTTTCAACTATTTAAATTAGTGACACATGGCATCCTAATCAAGAATTGACATCACAGAAAATTAATTTAGCACATATTAAATGGATTGCAATTAGATAATTATAGTATTTCAAAGCATAAATGGTAATAAAGAATTATCATTAGACAATAGGACTTCTTCAATTAGCTTAGCCTATACTTTTTTTTTAGCCCTATCCTAACAGTTTGTTACACAAATATTACAGACAAATAGGTAAACAATACTGCGATACTATTTTCAAGATGATTTAACCTGACATATATTACAGGTGTGCATGTATTCTTGAGCATATGCACCCACATAAGCACTGCTTTTTCTCATACTCTTAAAATAAACCCTCACCAAAATCTCAAGCCTATTTTATTATTTGTAAAATAAAATTAATGTTAGATGGGAGGATCTTATTTTCCCTGAGTATCCACATTTGTACTTTACAGTGGGTGTGCCTCCTCCTTAAGGACCAGGAGTGATAAGTACAGTTTCACAAAACAAAATGAAACATTAAAATCATGTGTGGACTTGCTGGAGCTTCAACTCAGTATGTTTCTAATGCAGGTTGTAGAAACAGTAAGTGCCCAAATGAAAAATGTAAGCTTTGGAAGCAACCAAATGTACCAATATTAATACAGTGTGGACATCCAAATAATTTTACTGTATCATATTTCAGTAAAGAAGCAAGAAAGAGGAATTATTGCTCCAAAAATATTCTTCTGAAGGAAAAAAAAAGAAAAAGAGAAAACATCTTTAGGCCTTACGCTCCTATATTCTGCCCTTGCAGGACAAATCCTGCCCTCCAGCGTTGGACGCAGTCCAGCAACTTTTAACCTTTTTTCGCAATGCACAATTTCCCCGAGATCTCAAAGTTTCTCTCTTTGATTAACTTTGAGGCTTTATTGCATGGGCACCCTTTCCATCTAGAGAGAAGTTCCTGCTGTTCTTATTCATATCTTGTATGTTTCAGTTTTTCTGCTGTGCCTCCATCCTTGTTGGCTCCTGTCCCCTTGGTCACTCGAGAGTTCTGGGGTGGGATTAAGGAAGACAAACTTTCCTTCTCTTTCCAAAGATGCCGACATGGCCAAGGCTTAACAACAGGAGATATTTCTTCCCTAACGAAACACACTTTCTGAGGAACATAACCTAATACAAAACTACTCTGCAGACAAGTAAAGGAAGTCTCACAGCTTAAAATTCAATCTGGAAGCTATTCCATACAAACATACTGCAACAGTACATACCCCTATGTACATGTAAATATTTTGTAGGCATAGTAGAAAGACAAGAAAGCAAACAAACAAACAAATAAAATTAATGTGTTTTTTTCAGTGAGAGTAATTAAAAAACTGAAATTTCACAGAGGCATGCAGGAGAGTCTTCATGAGCATTATCTATTTGACTTTGCATAGATAGACTAGAGTTCTTAGCCTTAAAATTCCATTCAACATCTTGGTTTTCCATTTTCACGCCCAGAAGAAAAAAGGAAGGACAGGTTGGGTTATGATGGGAATTTAACAGTGTTAGCTGTTTTGGTGAAAAAAAGTCTCTCTCTGAATATTGTCTGTCTGTAGAGGTTAACTGCACAAACCTAAAAACCCCAGAAAACTGCTACATGGAAATCCCATGTCTTTTACTATATAATATAGCTTAACTATGGCTTTCATAGAGTCACCAGGATACAATTAAAATCTGTTCATTATTAAAAAAAAAAGATTTTTATAAAGTGTTTGACAAGTACAGTGTTGTTTTTGTTTGCTGTTTGGGTGTTTGTTTTTTTTTTTCCCCCAAATAGCACAAGGGGAAAAAAAAAAAGTAAATTTATATTTATGTTGTTCCTTCCAGGTTCATGTTCTGGTAAAAGCACATCCAAATGTCTATACTGTAGAGAAGAAACAGATCAGGTATAGTCAGATTATTTTACATAATTTCTATTTTAGCAGATTAAGAGACAATACCAATAAATAGGTCGCACCCACTTTTCTTGAGCACACTGTGAGTGGAAATGTATAAATGGAATTAATTGAATGAATGGAAATTAAGAAAAAAATAAAAACTGAATTTTTTTTTGACATCCAACTCTTGCAAAAATCTGTTAAAATTCCTCCTCTTTTCTCGGCATATTACCTTTACCAAAATAGCAAAGGAGGAACCTCTGGCCATGGTTCCAATCAGCTGATTAGATTTTGAACCAAACTCAGTAGGATAATATTTGGAAACATAGTTCAGCAAAGTTCAGTTGCAAGCTGAATAAGTTTGAGAAATGGTACTCACCAAAACTCAGTAATCTTTTCTACAGCATGCTAATACAACACAATAGAAGAATTAACAGACAGAAGTTTTTTCATCATGTTCTTTATAAAGGTGACTGTATAAAAACATTTCACTGTTTCAGAGGTCATAGAGATGTTAGAAAACTAAAAGTGGAAACAATTGTTAAAACCCTGGAACTGTCAAAGACAGATAGATAAAAATGTGGTGAGTACTGCAGATCATAGGAAATATCCAAAAGGTTATATCTTCTGGATTTATCTTTTTTTTTTTAAGGTGTTTAAAGTCAGTTCTGCAAGGAAGGCCATGCAAGTGCACACATGCTAATACCACTCTCTAGCATTGAAACAAACCCAAGTATACTCACTACCTGAGAGAAATGGTCCTAACTTTTTTTTTTCTTTAAAAAGAGTGGAAAAACACATCAACACACATACCTAGAGATACAGACTGGAAACAGCTTACATACGTATTTACAAGGACTCATGCTTCATTCATTTTTCATATTACAACTGATACTGTTAGAATATCTACAAAACATTCACTGCTTTCTTTTGTGTTCTACTTGTGCTGATTTTTTTTAAAGTAAATAGTACTCTGCTTTCTAGAAGTTCCTTAAGCACCAAGCTATTCTTTGGACACTGAAAGGAAAAATAAAGACCCTTTGAAAACACTACTAATGCCAAGCCTGCAAGTGAATTGTAAAGGAAACGCTCTTTTAAAATCTTTCCATGAAGGGTGCATAATGTCCTAGTGAAGAAAGGACTGGCCATGGCTATGCTGGCCTGGAAAGGTCAGAGAGGTGAAGGTACAAGGCAGTAGCAGACTGTTTTTCACTGACAGTCAGCGCATTGTATTCAGCTTCACCTGCACATATATCCACTGAATGTAGTTCATTACATTTTGCACTTGAAAACCTCCCCTGTAAAACATTATACAAGCCATGTACTGAGAACACCAAGACTCCATACTTTAGAAGATCCATTTTCTAGTAAATGTTGTTTGTTCTTCATGATTAGAATAAAATTGAGTTTTCAGAAGTGTTTAGATACAAACAGAGCATGCAAGCACACACAATACTAAGTAAGACATCGTTGTAGCTGTTTGTTAACCTAACTCAGCAATTCTCACATACAATAAAGAGTCTGAATGGATTTTATTTTTATATGCTACCATATATACAACAAAGAAATCAAATGCACAAAGTCTGAAATTTGTTCTTGATAATGTTTTAGATTAGGAAATATTGTTTTTCACAAATTTCACAGCAACATAAAAAGAAGCCATTATTTCATCTGAATAACAATAACCCCCCCTTAATCTAAATTCCTAATAAAACGAGAGAGCAATATAAAAAGGCTGCTCTGGAGGATATGCTGACTTCACAACAAGTGGAGGTATTAGTATGTCACATCAATTGCAGTCAAAGTGAAAAATTTATGTCTGTTTATGAGCTGAACAGATAAATCATACAGGTTCTGAAAGGAATTGGGAAAGATAAAAAGTACTGAAAAACTTTGAAGAACTCTTTAGTGAAATAAATGTTCTTTATAGAGGATCTTACTAATAAACATCTGCATGTCAGAACTAAAATCTTCAACTGTTTCTTAATATTTCCCACTGATCTTTCTTTAGTACCAACTACCAGTATTAATTGTGTTTTCAATAATATTTGAGAGTCAAATATAATTTTCCATTTGAAATCATGTGACTTAGTAATCAACAGTGACATTTAAGAAATTCAGTAAACGCTATAATGAAGGCACAAATGATGCAGAAACTGTTTAATGACCCAGACCTGACCATATTTTGTCTTTTCATGGTGTCAGCTACTAAAAGAAAAGCATACCAATGAGCACCAAAATCCTAAAAACTGCAATTTACTTTAATGAGATGATAATAAGAATCTAGCCTAGCTTAAAAAGATGGAAAAATGCATATGAACAAGAACTTCCAGATCTTTTTAAAATCTCGGTAACTGCTAAAATGCATCTACTGTATAAAAATATAATGAAGTGGGTTGTGCAGAATTCCAGTACAGCATTTCTAAACCACCAGTTTTACTCAATAAATTTACGTGCTACACTATAAATTAGCAGCGGTGCAGCATTTCTAAACCACCAGTTTTACTAAATAAATTCACGTGCTACACTACAAATTCACAGTGGTGGAGGTGGCCTACAGTGGCTTGGACAATAACCAGGACTCCAAGGCTTTGGATGAAATCCAGTGCAGGTTTGTACGGAGCACACTGATGTCATACACCAGCCCTCTGATGCTGAAGCACTGGGCAGACACCTGTGTGTATCCTGCTCTGTCTACGAAGAGCATCCCTGTTCCCCCTCCCCTAACCTGTAGGGGCTTGCACCTTGGCCATGGAAAGACTGTCCCACCACTCAAAGGAAACGTGGACAACCTCTCTCCATCCTTGCCCCTGCTTGGCTTAACCACAACACACATGTACACACACACACACTTCTCCTAAACTGGGAAAAGAACACAACTAAGGACATTAAAGCCACACTGGAGGACGTGCAAAAGTACTCGCTCAGGTGTACCACTGTCCTCAGATCACTGCGATTTAATCCTCGTCAGAGGATTTGTATTCTTCTTTCAAAGAAGATTAAGCTGCAGTTATGAAGGGTCAAAATGTCACTGATGGAGAGTGCTTACATAGGGATTTAAGGTAGATTACTTAGCTAAATCTGTATCTTAAATTTTATCTTGTCAATTTTAACATTTATGAGTATCTCCCTGCAGACGTAACAGACGTTTTCAGAAAATAAAGGTAATTCCTGTTTCCAGGGTTTTATCACTGGTTTTCATCAAAAGAACACCAGCTTTTATAGCTGGGTGTATCTTAAAAACCAGAACATGGTCTTTATATATAATAACACTAAATATAAGATAAGCTATATTATTTTAAAAGTTTATGCAAAACTTATTGAATTAATTTTGTGATATGCAATGTATTCTAATACACATAAAAGAAAATCACAATATGAAAAATTTTGGGTAAATTTTGAGGTGAGAGATTATTCAGATTCTTTGAAATTATATTAATATGTGAAATACATTTTATATATCTATAAACGCATATATATGTATTTTTAAAATGGCAACTATAAAGTCTTAACTGGAAGCAGGATTTTGTGTACAGTGTCTTAGGGTCACTTTAGCTTTTTCTTCTGCTTGTAATAACAATTTACATTTAGTATTTTTTTATCAAGTTACCCTGTGTTGTATCACAAAAAAAACTTTTAGTATACTGACATCATCCATATACATGCACAGAAAATGCTGTGAGAGTCAAAGTCTGACTCAAAAATTACTTTTTTTTTAGGTTCCAGAAAAATGTTTGCTTTAAGAAAAATTAAAATAATATTGCATTTTGCCTTAGAGAAGCAAATTAAATATTTATCAAGATTATTAAAACAATGTTATCTTTAAAGTTCATTGACTTCAGAGATAGCATCACTTCTCACAGCTCATTCCCACATTTCTTTGATAGATAATACTTAAAAAAAAATCCATATTAGAATTTTTGAATTTAGCAGTGTTAACAACTGGACTCAAAGATCTTAAGGGTCATTTTCAACCTAAATGTTTCTATGAGTCTATCAATACAGTCCACTGTGTGTCAGTTATCATATCATTTAATCAATTCTTTCACTACTGTTGGAAAAAGGTTTGTTACTAAAAAGTAACATAGACAAGGAAATAAAGTTTAAAGTAAACGTCACCACTGGTGAGACAACATGAACAGCTGATTACTCCTTTAAAATCAAGTGTTTGATTTTTAAAACCATAGAGTGAGTGTCACGGATCCAAGTGCTTCAAAACTCAGGGGCAATATAGCTCTCATGGTTTGAACCTTGTAGCAAAAAAGTAGAGAAAACTGGCACAAAAATAAAATGCTTAATAAGAAGTATTCTTAATCAGTAGAAAAAAACCATAACATGGTATCTGTTGCTGTCTAGGTATCTTTCGGTCTGACCATCATTTGCAGAAACTTTACAAGTGCATGGAAGATGGTTAAGAATTCCAAACAATCTCAGTAGATATTAACAGGAAATCCTGAGTATGTCACCACTTTATGAATTAAATAAGGTAAATTACTAAAATAGAATTATTTCAGCCTAAAGAGTGAAAGGACTATGTTCTTAGGTAATGTCAGTAGACAGCTAAGTTCATGGTGGGTACACTGTGGTGTTTTCTATATTAAAAAAAATTGGTTTTTTACAATTTTTTTACAAAAAAGTTGTTTCTTAAAAAAGTTTTAACTGGTAAAAACCTATTTCTGTTTATCGAAAATCATTAAGTCGTACCAAACTTTCAAACCAAGCTATATCTGCTAAGAACCAAAGACTAGGATTTATGCTTCAAACACTTAGATTAAACTGTTCAGTTCCATTTCTTGATTGTTTTCAGTAGAAGGAAAAATTATAAAGAAAGACCTGTCTAAAGTAAAAAATAAACAAACGAAAAAACTTCTCAAAAGATCAATTACTTATACTTAATTCTCACATATATGTTACCAGAATCCTATTTTAAAATGCCAGCTTTATTTTCACAATTTATTCCTAGTCTTTGAGAAAAGTCAACAATTGTTAATAATGTTTTTCAAAAGACATGGTCAACCTTTAAATTAAAAGTTTAATTAGAATCTGGAAATAATATTTATGTTAAGGTCAAACACACTGAACAATGAACATGGTTAAAAAGGTATAAAACATTAAATCAATAAAAATATCTGAGCAGTTTTCTACACAGAATGTGTTTAATCGTGATGTGAAACTACTTTCCAAACACGTTTGACTAGCAGAAGGATATTCACTGGCAGAGTTGAAACATAATAATTCTCTTATTCAGAGACAACATGTTATTGTTTCAATGTTTAATAATTTTATGAAGAGAGGCAAACAAAGGGTTTAAACTTAACCTGTTAAATCAATTGCTGAAAAGATATGAATGCACATTTGTGTCATCAGTCAGACACAGCTGCAGTTTGGAGGGGAAGGGAGATGGCAGCTTCCCAGCTACAGTCACGTCACGTAACTAAGGAAGAGTACATGTGCTGTATACTGGCTGTACCTAATCAAACTGTAAATGTGAGAAGTTCTAAGAGTTTTGGGTTTTTTTACTTTGTAAATTCTGAAGTTTAAGCAATGAATGCAGTAATAAAGATATCCCTTAACGAAATCAGAAAACTGAAAACATACACTGATGTCTGGTCTGTAAACCACACTATTTTTAACATGCACGTTCTTATCCAGCATATTGACAATGTCGTGATTGGCACAATAGAATGCCTTGCATTAAAGGTTACAGCAAAAGAGGCTAATACATTGCTAAACAGCATAACTGAGCAAATATATGGTAATCTTTAAACTGATTGAGTACCAGATGTTGATTGTATTTCTGTGGAGCATAGTTGAGCACAATTATATCAAGATCTGAAAAGTGCTCCAATAAAAATAGGATATTAGAAGCAGAGTTACACAATTAATACAAAAATTAAAAAGGAAAACAAATCACTTAATGAATTTATACTCAATCTGGCCATTTTGGTTTTGTTATATTGTTCCCAAAGGAGGGAGAAGAAGAGTTATGGTGTGTTGCATGCTTACTCCTTTTTATTCTCTTCACTAAGCCTCAATTTGCAATTGTTTAATAAAGGATTGTGGCACAGAGGGAAATTTGGTCTTATCGACTATGGCCCGATAATATATAAATATGCAAAACACTCAACAAGTTAAAGTATATCACTATTATATTATGTTCCTCAAGCTCATGTGCATTTTCTAGATGACAAGTAGGTTCTGCCTGCCACCTCAAACATTATACAAAACTCCGGCAAAGACATTCCCCACTATTAAAAATCTACTTGAAACTGCTGCAGTAACTCTCAGTAATGTAGTGTGCCTCTTTTCATTCTATTTGTAACCTAGTGGTGGTACTATTTATTTCTTGAAAGAAAATTCAAAGATTATGAAACTGAGAAATGCCTGCTCTAGGCTTATCTGAACAACATACTCTCAAAAGGTCAGACCAAAATATAGGAAAGCTTCTGAAAATGATTGATAATACATTGTGGCAGAAATTAAGTGACTGATATTTGCCCATCCAAAAAACTAACCTGCCCTGTGAAGCACTACAAACAGAATCATTCATACAGTAATATGATGGAACTCTTTGACAATTCTCCGCAGAACCAAGTGGCTTTAATAAATAAAAATATTCATATAAAACATGAAACATATTTATTGCCTGTCCTCCAACAGCACACACTTGAATAATGTTCTGAATTACAATACATACAAACATAATACAAAAAGAAAACTTAATATACATGAAATACATGAAAGAGAAAAGCTTAAAGCAAAGGAAACTCAAAGTTTTCACTGAATGACTTATATGTTTTCTTTCCAAGCATTACTCGGTATGTAATGATTTCCTCGTGTGCATGTCCAATTGTGAGAGTCCTAGAAAGTCTTAATTCTGTTTACTTCTTTCAGCACAGGTTTTGTTAAACCTCCAAGCAGTAAAAAAGTTTTATATCAATATTGGTAGTGTAATAACATTTATAAGGTAGTTATTTTTTTGTAAAAAACTGCAGTGATTTAAGGTTTACTAAGTCCTGTAGCTGTATGCAAAAAGACAACTGACATTTATCGGAGCAACTGAAATATGTTTTTGAAAGTATTTTTCTACTAGTCTCAAGAGGAAAGAAGAACCTTCTTCCAAACAGTCATAATGAAGAGCTTAAAGCTTAACTGCTCAGTTGAGCATCAATACAAATAAAGGTTGTAAGCCTGACATTTTCAGCTGCTTGCAGGAGCTGATATACTTCCTGACATCTCCAAGAATTCTTAATAACTTCAAATTACACAAAATGCTGGAATTATATCACTGAGTCACCAGATTTATTTTATAACACTGTTATGAACTAAAGGACAGGCTAGTGAAATAACTTAATTACTTTATATAACCATGTAAAGGCAGGAATAAAAAATGAGTTCTAAACAGGCTATAAACCAGATGTTGTTATACTGGTTATCAAGAAGTCTGGAAGTCAAAAGATTAAATATTTTTATTAGACTGACAAGTTTACAGGGTTGAATGGGAGAATAATCTCAAGCACAATAAAATTATAAAACATTCACTCCTAAAACTTCAAGCTTCCTGTCATCTGCTTTTATGTCAGTGTGGCACAGCCAGTAGGACCACAAGCATGAAAGCAGCCTAATGATCAGCTGGCTGCACCATCCTCCTCGGATCCTGAGAGCCATAAAGCACCTATTTTTAGATGTGGCACATCCATAAAATGAGGAGAATAAGCCAAACTCAGGCACACTATTCACCTCATCAATCTTTTTTTTGGCTGCAACTGCAAGCTAACATCACTGTTTGATACTGCTACAAGGCCTGCTGTCAAAACAACATGTTGCATTATGCTGACCTGGATATGCATGGCAATGACTATGCCTAATTTACCCACTTAACAGGTAAATGCATGCTTGAATCAATATTAAAAAGTGGCATAAACCAAATCTTCCTGTTGATTCAAAGCTGCCTAATACTACATCAGATCACATGTGCTGGACAAGTTTGAGCATGAGTGGTCTTCACTTGTGCTGAAAACAAAATAGAAATGCAGCTCAAGAAGTAAACTAACTTTAAAAAAACACCTGTGGATGAATAAAGAATTACTTTAAAAATTCTTTACCTCTTGTATGTAAAAACGTCCTTGCTTTAGCCCATGACAAGCAACAAACTGCAAAAAAAGCATGCTCATATGAGTATAGTCTTAGCATATGAACATATTTTGTTGGTGTTACCAGACCATCCTGTGACCTCAAAGTGGTAGTGTGACGATTCAAATACTGTTTTCATCACTTTGTGGATGTTATGTCTATTTAAGTGTGTGTATGTCATGCTGTTCTTTATATATATATGCTACTACTAAAAAAAAAAGTCAGAGTTGAGAGTCATCGCATAGCAGGACTGGAAATAAGGTTAGAGCTTAAAAAAAAATCAGTAAATAGTTTATTCATTCAAAATAAGTACTTTTGGTGAACCTAAACCTATTTAACCACAGTGGTCAGAAGATAGAAGGCCCTGTTCTAATGCATATTTAGAATTTATTCAGACTGAAGCAATTTCAACAAGGGAGATTGGCAACAACCTTCATCATGATTACCATTCAGCATGTTTATGGTATTCTTCCAGAAGATTACACACAAGGATTTCAGACATGTCCCTTATATGGAGAAAATACATTGAGGTCTTTCATAACCTAATTAAATACCCAGGTAAAAGGAAAATATAAAATAAAAAAATGTTTACAATTTCTTTGCTTTCTAAACAGATCTATCAATGAAACTCTGAAAGCTGTCTTAACAACAGCCTGAATACTGCATATTTTCGCTCAATGTTTCCTTCTCATTTTTTTGGTCGAAAATTTTATTTTTAAAGTAGCACTTTATAGTGCTCTATACACATTGAGAAATGTCAGTGGGTTTTATAGCAAAGTATCAGCTGTGAAATACCTAATGTAACTTTGTTATATTTAAGAAGGCTTGTGGAGTGACACTCAGTCATCCTGGCTTCAGTAAGGAAAACTGGCACAGATAATGACTGTGCAGGATTTCAGTATCGATCCTTTGATACACTTAGGTGTGGTATTACAATATATCTCGTTCTTCAAGGACAGAACAATTCACAATCTGGCCTTTTCACAGAAAAGATGTTTTCAGAGGATTCTTTTTGAAATGTATTAAACCATTCTGTTAAGATATCTGGGATCTATAACAGAGAATTAAGGACTTTCAAATACAGTCTATAAAATAGATTTTTTTGAAAAAAATAGTGGTAAATTCAGAGTGTTCTTCAGCTTTTTTATTTTTTTTTAGTATGGGTTAACAACGTTCCATTTTACCACTAACAATGTGGTTCTAACATGGTTTAGAAAGTTTATTATCAAAGTTGAGGTTGTCTGTATTGTCTTGCATTTTACTTATTTATAATGTACTTACATACAGCTAATGCTTAAATTATTTTTGCCTTTATAATGCATGACACTAAGTATGACTGACAGAAAAATATCAAGCCACCTCTTGTATTTTCTAACGCGGTAACTGTTTGTCAGTTTCCTGCAGTTTACAAATTAATAACAACACTTGTTTTACCATCTGTGTTTCCATAGGTCTCCTTCCATTGCATACAGTGATACAGGCACAGTGCTATTCCTCTGTATTCAGAACTCTTTCCAAGAACTATCTCTACAGGACCTATGTTTGAAATCTTTCTTGTGGATCCAGCTTTTGGAGAACTGCATTCTACAGTCCGAGAAACCTGATTAATAAGGCAGATTACAAAAATTTGAGCAGTGAGAATGTAGAGAACCCTACATCTTTCTGACATTAACATGTTTCTGAAGATGAGCCAAAGAAGAGGCAAAAGAACTTGGGAAGAACTGTCCCTCTCCTAATCCCTTAGGCAAATCGTAAACAGGATTAAATTTACTATGCATACACAAAATCTGTTATGCATATCAGTTCATTTACAGGCATCATTTCATGCCATTTTCAGGTGGACAGGCTAATAATGTAGGACAGGTGAATTGCATAATTAAAATCCTTCTCTTAATATTTAAAGTGGGATGAAGTTCAGTTAAAGTAACAATTTTCTATAGACAGTGACACTATTAAAATAGTAATATAAAAAATATTTTACTCTAATAGATACAAAGTCAAGATTCAGTTGGTGAGTTGTAAAATATTGCCCAGGAGGGTGAGGAATCAGGTTCTAATCCTGAGCAAAACTCACGACTTTTTGGGAAAAAAGATTCAAATAAGGATGTCCTTTATTTTGTCTCTCCAGAACATGTATGCACCACCAAAGCCTGCAGTTGGCCTTCTTTTTAGCTAACTGCAATCGCAAAGACAGTGTCCTTGAGGTTACATGTCACAATCTATTAACCTTCTCACAATTAAAATGAGATTATATTTTTAGACAGGTTCTTTGACTGCTAAACAAGGGGAAGGAGATTTATTGAGGCATTTTGTGACAGGATAGAGGTTTAAGCCGCACACTTAGCCCAAAGCAGGAAATGTATTGAGAGTGCGGATAAATAAAAGTTTCGTCAACAATAAAAGATGAGAAAATTCTAATAAAACTAATGAGAACATTGAAATGAAAGAGAGAAAAAAGTTATAATTCACTTTTATCTTAAAATGTTTACTATACTTTTGAACTTGTAAACATTCAACACTTAAGAATTCTGAAATTAACTTGCAAAACAAAAAAACCCCACAGAATAACTCACAACTTGTTGGAAAACAAGACTGAAAGCCAAAATTCAACTGTTAAATGATAACAATATACTTCATAAAAGAGAGGCTACTGCTACTGCAAAATGTACATTGTATAGTTCAGGTGTTTTCAGAAAGTCCCCAGAAGTAAGAGGTTGAACTCAATAAACAAAATATCTTCATTAGACAAATACAGAAATGAAATCAGATGAATTTACATTAGAAATACCAGAAAGAAATTATAGCAGAAAAATAAATCATCTGATATGTATAATTTAAATTTTTGAACTTCTTCATAGAGGTACTAGAAGGTAAACTTCATAACTTTGGTTTGAGGAAACCATGTAAAATGTCAGATACAGAACTTGTGCCAACACTCTCTCTCCACTATATAATCACTATTTCCACTTAATGTATTTCACGAATGGATTTTGTAAAGACAGTATGTTGTCTAAAGAAACAGAGACCCTAGAAATGACACATGTACAAAAGACGAAACCAGGAAAGAAGGGAAGAGAAGGGGTAAGATTAATTTAGATAAAGAGTATGTGATTGTACTGGTGCAATAAAACATAATTGAGCTGTCTAACTATACAGGCTTAATGCTTAATGCATGTCTTAAGATTCCTTAATGTCTTAGCAATAGAAAGGCTACAGGCCTGCACTGCTTTTTCATTCATGGCTCTGTAGTATCACACTTAAGCAATTGTGACAGTGCTTCTAAGAGCCTCTGTAATTTTCCTTGCTCTCATATGGTTATTCTCATGGCCATGGAACTTCAAATCTCAGCAGTGTTGCTATGGAGGATTTTCACGGGAAGTGACAGCCACCCTCATGAGAATCACCCCTTCTTTCTCTTCTTCTTCCTCATTTTGTTGATTTCCGTTCTCATGAAAGGAAACCAAAACATGTTGCATAAAAGAAGTAGATAATAGTAATTAAAACACTCAAATATTACCCCGCAATATATGCACACAGAAACTTAAACTATGAATGTACAACAGTTGATCTAACTAGCATGCTCCAATCAGTACCATGAGTGGGAATAACCAAGAGTGGGTTTGAGTGAGTCCCAAAGAAATATGGTGCTAGGGAAAAATAGTGGTGGAAATATAACCCTAATCACTGTTATCATCACCATCTGCTTCAATGGAGAAACCACTAGCAGAAAATATTGGTGTGGACAAGTAACACCATGTTTCCTGGCTGACTGCTGGGGAATATTTCCCCTTCCTGTTCCTTTCAACATTCACAACATGTCATCAGCTACAGACCCTACTCTAAAAACCTGCTCAGGCAAGCCTCAACGTCCTTAGTACAATAATGTATAGCTTGCTAAACTTGAGGTCAACATCTCCATAACTTTTCACTCTTTATTTTGCCTGTTTTGGCATTGAAACAGTAAGGTAACTAGAAGTGAAATGAAACACTTTGACAGGGTTCTTCAGTTTATGGAAAATGTTTAAGGAGCACTCCCACTCTTCTAATTCAGTTACTTTCAGCTACTGAACAGTGAATAGTCTCAATGTTTTGCAGCATCTTTTGTAGAAAACTAATTTTGACAAGATTATTATCAAATCATTTTCATCATATGTGCCCATAAGGAACTACTGAAAATAGTATCAAGTGTTTTCCCTTATCCTTAAGGTAAACTAATTAACATGGAAATTAACAGAAAATGATACCATATGTTAATAAGAAAGAGATCTTTCTAGCTGCAGGTCTATAGAACCTATTAAAATGGAAAAAATTCAGTACATGCATGCATACTAAGAGATATCAGGTATTTTTTAATATAATTAATAAACTTCAGAAGGTACTGAACCTCAAGCAGTCAAAAAAAATTGAAGATGTTTATGTTGCAAAGGTTCTCATTTCTTCGAGACAGAAGCAACACAAATGAGGCTAGGGTAACTTAGATCATTTTTTTTGAGTTAAATTTCTACAATTCCATACATCTTAATTTCCACAATCACATACAATATATCTGTTCTGTTGTTTTTCTTACATACTAATTTTGACTTAGGTCTGTGAATGTTCTCAGTGAGGCACAAAAACAAGTTTTATAATTACCCTGATAAGGTCTGAGAACACTAGCAATAGTTTTCAAATAGTATTCAGTATGATACAGGTTAGCAGAATGTAAAAGTTAAGACATTTCAAATATGATAGAAATTTGTATCTTCTATTGACCTCCAAGCAAAAAGTATTAGAACAATAACTTTCATTTTTACTTGCAAATATTTTTAGTTATTTTGTAGATATTTGCAAATCCATGGCTTCATTAACCATTAACTGACAATAGAAACAGTATCAAAACTCTAAGTTTCTGAAAGGACTAAATGCCTATTTGAAATTAATTTGTTGGGGTATAATGAAGTAAGTTACAACATAAGTTTAAAACAGTTAATTTAGCTCGTACCTTGATAAACAGCTTTGAATCCTGGTGAGCCAATGCTGTCATCAGATTGTAAATGGAGCCACATCTGGTTGCTCATGCTCACAATAAGATCAGGAACACTAGATCCAGTGAGTCTGTATGTAGGATAAATGGCAAAATCATTTGTAGAGGCATAAATTACTACTACTACTACCACTACCACAGAACACACGCTTTTAAACTGTCCACATCCTACTGTTCTGATCAGCTGTTTTTTGATAAAATTAGCTAGTCTGTATGAAATAGAACAATGTGAAGTAATAGAAAAAAATATTTTGAATAACTTCACTCACCAGTGATTAAACACTTCTCATAAAGCTCTTCCTACCTAGAGCTTCCATTAAGTAATTAAGTAAGCTGTAAAGGATGTGAGTGACTGTATGAATGGATTAGTTTTCACCTGTTTAGATGAGTATTTCTTTTCTGCCATGCTTTCTAAAAGTGAAGGAAATTGTTTTACATGCTTTCCAGCCTATGCATCCAGAACTTACTACAGTCACACCTACTCCATTCAAATAACTCACAATGATCTCCCAGATTTCAGGGAAACTGCTGTTTCTCACACAGTAACATGTGATAGCTACGTATGGATAAGTACAGTTCAGTATACAACACATACAAGGCAAACTGGTGAATCCCACCATAAAATTTAAGCACTTCTCAGTAGTATCACTTATACATCTATAATTCTGGCATCAAAAAGTTATGTGTCAAAAAGAACCATTAAGAAAAAGACTGCTTCTTAATAGTTAAAAACTGATGCATAATCGGGTTCTAGTCCTGAACAACCATTCACATCCTGGTGATAGCTATACTGTTTTACAAAAAGTAGTGGGAAAAGTCACCCATAAAAAGTGGCTGTAGAATCTCACTAACTAAACTGTTATCAGATACAAACCAAAAAGTTCTCTGTCTTTCTTCCAACCCTCAGACTTGATTATATGAAACAAATAGGTGCGAGATAAGTAAAACTAATAATGTGCCAAATCAAGATAAGTTGTGCGAGAAGCAGAATTTCTCAAGAAAACAGTGTATGGATTATTCCACAAACATATTACTTAAATATAATAAACCAGATGTTAATACTATTACAACTTAAATGCAAAGACATAATAAAAGGAGAGGCTGAGCAGAAACAAGGTGAAAACTAAGGAACCATAAGAGAAGTTATAGGAATTCTCTTTGTCTTCCATCAAGGTTACAAACAAGAAATTGCATATCCCATATCTACAATAATTTGGGTTCTTACTCTGATACATTGAAAATAAAACAAAAAACCACAATCCCCATAAGAGCAGAATGGTGTTACTAATTACTAGTGAATGTCCACCTGGAACTGCTGCTACAATGGCTGAGTTTGCTCTAATATGGTCTATAAGATTTCTGGTTTTGACCTGTTAATAAGTAGTTGATTATTACGATACTATAGGTGCAGAAAAGGAGGAGAAAATTAAATCCATCATAGCTCAGCATATGCAAACACTCAAACAGTGCTTAGCTTGGATAAGTAAGGAAATCAAGAAACAGTGATATGTAGGTAGGTTGTTCAGTTTGACCTGTGTAAGAATGAAAATAAAGCAGCTGCTTAGTCTGAAAACTTAGCTGCTTTCCAAACTAATTAGGAACCGTACAGGTTCAAAGAGATGCTAGGTATAGTCAGAATACTGAATATTCTCTTGCTGACAAAATAATGATTGTTGATAAAGCTGTGACATTTATTTAAATGAATAATATAGGTATCTTAGGATAGGAAGATACCTCACCAGACAGTGAGTAACATAAAAAAAAGTAGTTTAGGAGATGCCTGCAAAAATACCTATATGAAGAAAGAAAATTTAAAGATTCCATATACATTGAAAGACAACTGGAAACTTGTAGTTTTCCTGCAAAAATTTTCTCAGTGGCTATTCAGATGTTTAAACCTACTGCATTACCAACTAACAACTTTTTAAATGGCTGTCTTTATACTCAGTAATCTGATTAATGTATGAAACCTACACAGATAATTTCTGAACACAGATAAGATGAACCCTGAAATTCTAAGTCTCCACGAGTAGGATGGAATACTTTTAGTCTATATAAATGTCTCTATAGCATGCCAGCAAAAAAAAGAAAGAAAAATAAATTAAAAAAAAAATCAAATTTAAAAAAATCAAATAAAAAGCTGCGACTGAATGAAGTAAAACTCATCAAATAGGCAGAGTCATCTCCCTTCAAAATGCCAGTGCTCTATCCATAGATGGTAGATATGAACCAGCCAAAATACAATCGCTTCCTCAGATTCACATCTAGGGGTATAGGAAAAGGGCCAAGACCCCTCCAAAAAAGAAAAAAGCCAAAAGCAGAAATCAATAAAATGCAGTGGGTTTTTTTTGTGGTAGTAGTAGTTTTGTGCTTGGTGGGGGTTTTTGGTGTGTTGTTGTTTCTTTGCTTCTCTTGGTTTTGTTTGGGGTTTTTTTGTTTTGTTTGCTGGTTTGGTTGGGTTTTGTTGTTGGTTTTGTTTTGATTCTATTCCTTGAGAATATATAGAACTCCATATATAGAACTACATCTTTCAACTAGGATGGCAGATAGGGCAGAGCAAATGTTTGGGGTATGCAGATCTGTCTTTCAACACATGCTGTTGCTGACTCGGAGTTTGTCCCAGTCTGTAATCATCTCAAGATCAGATCATCTGCAAGCTGAAGAACAGAGACTTGCAGATCAGCCATTCAGGCAGATTGGCTGGTGCTAAACTCATTTCATGTGGAGGTGAACCGAGGTTCACCTCCACATGAAGGAAATTAAAAATGTTGAGGCAAACTTAAGCTAAGCTTCTCACTACTCTGAACAGATCACAGGTCAGAAAAGGCAAGTGTAAGAGAAAGCAATTTTTTTGCAACAGTTTGCTCTCTGCTTAGTTATCCACAAGAAGCCAGATCCAAGCAATTAAAAATGGTCTCCAGGACCAGAAACAGGTGTTCACCAGTTATGAAAAGGTAGGTTGTTTTCCAAGCTCCCAGTAAGTTTCCAAACTTTGTACAAATAGAAGAAAAGGATGAAAGTTTACTAAAAAGCATTTTACAACCATGGATGTTTTTACTATGTACTGAAACAGACAACATAAGCAATTGGATTTAAATCACTAATGTACAGTTTCTTCTTTGTATCCCAGGAAGAAACACTAACTGTTTTCTACACAGGAAAAGTTAAAAGATTCATGTTTTAAGGGAATAATATAAAAAATTTAAGCTTTAATGTAAGTGCTGAAAGAAAAATAAAAAATATAGCATTTGGAGGCAAAGCAGACTTTCCAGATCAATGTGTTAGTTTAAGATACAAGAATTTAAAAACAGAAAACAGGATATTGCAGGAAACATTCTGACTGATAAACTTCACATATGAGGATCACCAATGAATTATTTTGAAAGGGTAGTCACTGCTTCTAGCCAAACTCTGCGCCCTAAACTTTATAACCTAAACACATTTAGATTACTATTAATTAAATTGTATTACTATTCTCCAGAGCTAAACATCTCAGCATACATAATCCATGAAGACTACAAAATTTTCCAACAAGTAAGGATTACAGATGAAACAATTGTTAAAAATCATAACATTGATGGGAATATACCCCTTTAATTAATTAAGCTGTTGGTAATTATATTTTTTAAAAAGTTTGCTATGAATACTAAAATAAAATACTTTAATAAATTAAAATCCAACAAGTCTTTAATCAATATGCCAACTAGACTGTCAAGGAAATGTGTAAAATTGATTTGAAATAATTTGCTCTTCATTAAAAGATATCGGGTTTTGTATGATCTTAGTGCTATCTTTCATGAGGTTAAAATACTTTTTCTAATTATTTACCCAATTTTGTCCAAAAAAATAGAGATGGAGAGTCTACACTTTAATTTTTTCTCCTTTTTAAACATCAGTATTCCTTCCTACTCCCCTTGAGCTGTAGCGCTACAGCTTTGAGGTTACGCAGATAATTGCTAATGGACGAGAGTTTGGACATTCTGAAAAGCTTGTGCTAGGACAGATCATTTATATACCATGATTCTCAACTCCCTCAATCTTCTTTCCACAAAGTACTTAAAGATCCCCTATTTACTGACCTGCCTTTAGCCAGTTCATACGTTCATAGCATGACTGGCTTATAAACATCCTGGCATGACTAAGCTAATTGTAAAGTTTCTATTTGTTTACATTACAATGTTTGTTTACGATGTGTAAATTTACAATAAAGCACCCAATAAAGAGGTAGCTACTACCTTGAGGGCTTTAGAACCTGAGAACTGGAAAATTCTGCACAGAGCTGAGGCTTATATGTTGAGACATGACAATTTTATGCCAAGCTGAAAGATTCAAATACTTAGAACAAGATTTGAATTTAAAAATACATTTATTTTAGCATATTATATTCAAATTAAATCATAAAGCTACGAAGTTTTAAAATCAAATGCATGAGATTCCACAGTGATATTCAGCCGAATTTCTGCAGAAATGCTGGCATTTAGTCTGCCAATAGATGCTTGAAGAGTATAAGAAAAGCTGTATTACTTTTTTTAAGATATCCTGAGAAATTTACAAATCAAATCTAGCCAGAAAAGTCTTTGCCGTAAGCTCCTTCATTCTCCTGGGATGAATAAGAAACTGCAAGGTGCTGCTCAAAGCTCATTAAATGTAACAGATGTTATTAAAACAAACTAATAAAAAATTTTGGTAAGAAAATCACCCTGACAAGTTATGAACTTTCCCATGATAATGTACTCTACAAGTGGACCTAGTGTTTTATGAGGGATGTTGCTTTGCATTTACAGAAGACCCTTCTGAAAAGCAAGTGAAATGGCGCATATCTGTGATGCTGTTTAAACATAACATAATTTATAATGCATGACAAAATCTGATGTTTAATAACCTCAAGAATACTGTCTCAATAGAAATTCAGATTCTTTATAAATTATTGTGAGATTATAGTTTCATCTTTCGGCCTTCCTGTATTTCTAGTGTATTTCAGTTATTAATCATTTAGTTTCTCAAATGATTTTCAGAGTAATGCTAATTTTGCAACCCAAAAGGCAGATAAATTTATTTGCATAGGCCTCACTTTCATCAAACATACAATTTACAGTAAAGATGGCAGGGACAGCACTGTACCGTAATCCTAAGTGATGGGCTGTGGAGTAATAGGGATAAAACAGTTGCTATTTTAGTCAAAAAAACACTGAAGAAATGGTTAGAAGTAAAGTGCGTCTCTAGTGACAACATTGTACTAGTTCCAGAAATGCCAGTGATATATTCAGAAGTGGATGTCTGCTACAGGATCTTTAAAATGTTATTAAAGCGAAAAGAAGTTATAGCAGGTGATGTTATTATGGGGTGCTGCCTTCTTAAGATAATAAAAATAGCAATTAATATGAGCAAATAATATTGTAGATTTTTTTTTCATTTTACTTTTTGTGCAGTCGTGGAAAATAAATGTGGAATAGGTAGTCACAGGCTAAATGGCTTCAAAGGGAAAGGTATAAAAAAGAATTTGACACATAATTTTAAACAGGCAAATTTTGACATATGAAGTACGCACAGTGTAGCAAACAGAATGAACACTTTGGGATAGCAAATTTACTACTTAAAGACTTGACTTAAGGAGTTTTGCGATCCCTATGAGCAAAAATGTATCCCAATTCAAAAAGAAAAAAATGCAAACCCTTTTGTCATAGTTACAAGTAGTTAAATCAACATCACCAGGACCGTTGCATTATACAATTGTTCCGCAAAATACAAGAAAAAATAAACTTAGACGTGAAAATCCATTCCTAGTTCATGTTTTTCTTGTTAGGATCATGTGTAAGCTCTCAAAACTTTTTTGTTTGTTTGTTTGGTTGGTTGGTTGGTTTTATTTTTGTTTTTTCTTTTTTATTTTTCAGATACTCAGAATATACAATTCAATTTGCTCAGTAGCATCTACTTGGTATTGCAACCCAAGAAACAGAAGCATTGAACAAATAATTCAGTAATTTTCCGTCATACTTTTAAGCCAAATTGAACAAGAGGTTTTCTAGGAACTTTGATATCAATATTCAGAAATTAGCAATTAGCAAATTTATACATTCATAAACTAATACATTAAATGAAATTATTGTCTTCAGATTTGTCCCTGCAAAAATATTTTAATTAATTTAAAAAAAAATGTGTGGGTGTTAAGAGCATTAATTTGCTATAAATAAGTAAAGGAAACATGGCAATCATTTATATGGATTAAAATCCCCTTAAAATATAAAATTACAATGGATTCTTCGTATCAAAGGTGTTCAATACTGTCTTTATCTAACAGATTTTTATGCAATGTCAAGGAATGTTATTAAGGCATAAAGGCTGCTAGTTTCTCTTATTTAGTCATTGATAATTATCAAATCTGTAATTTTGTTTTGTGTTTGGTGATCAGGACTCATGTGATAACTTAACCCTCTAAAAGGTATAGCCAAAATACCTTGTTAACCACAAGCTCTCATTATGCAGTAATAAAAAATGAGCATATGCAACAAAAATGAGGTGTTTAAGGTAGATGAGATTAATAAATCTGTACAGAGTTCTATTCTTTCCATTAGTCGAGACAGTACTGAAGAGCTGTATATTAAGAGTAGCTATCTAGTCTGGAATTTTCCTTCAAATTTATCTAACACTCAATATATTACATTATATTATAGTATTCCATACAGCATGTTTAAATTTACTGAAAAGTGGACTATGCCCTTTCATGGAAATTTTATACACAAATCCAATTTTAAATACACGAATTTTTAAATTAATCGATGCCTTATTTATTTTACACAAGTTGTATTTTCTGTTTGCTGAAATCCAAGACTTTTATTTTTTATTCCCTTAATTGCTTGTGAATACAATTAAGACTTATACATGTAGTTCTTGTTTTTTAAATGAAGCTTTTTTATTTCTTTTAAAAAAATCAATTTGCAGTTTTTAGTCCCTGATATTAAAGCCTATGAAGATGCTACTAAGGATTTAAAGTGAACTTGGTAATGATCAATTTTCTTTGACAGTACTTGGATTTTACACTTACATTAATTATCAAATTCCATGCATTAAAATCGCAAACTTAAGTAGATGTATCCTGACCTGGAAGAAACAACATGATAGCAAATTTCCAAGGAAAATTTTTGAAGTTCTGTACTTACACATACAACACTGTTCTGGTATCACCAACTTTCCCAGCATCTCCAACAGTAAGAGTATCATAGCCTCTTTCCAGTTCAAATTCTTCAAAAGCAAGCTTTATGACCTATTAAAATTAAATAACTCAGTTACTTCAAAACATACCCACATGTTATCTAACCTGCTCCACTCTTGAACTATTTGCCTACCATAAATCAAGTCATGAGGCAATAATTATTTCAGTTAGTCTTCTTTTCTTTTTGAAAGATACCTAGAAAGAGCACAAGTGTAGAAACTTCTGTGTTTTCTAATACTTAGGAGCAAATCACTGCCATAATGCTTAAGAAGAATCATATACTAAAGATGCTGGTCACCACTAACTGGTGATAATTGTTCATTATTGAAGTAAGAAATCTTTCTTCTTTTTCAAAACTGTACTGGCTATATAAAAATTGTATAGCTAGTATTGGAAGTATATTAAAACATTTTTATCTGTTGAATTATACAATAACAAGGTAGCACATATGAACTACCAACTCATAAAAAGATGGAAAAGGCTGGTGGACAGAAATTCAAAAGCACAAATTTCCTTGCATAAATTACTAACATTAAGCAGTGATTTCACACAATGTCTAGTCATGAATTGCCAAGAAAATTATAAATTTATCTCTCAGAATTCTTTGAAAAGGTATTTATGAAACTGAAATTTTTAAAGATAAAATAAAGTATGAAAATGGACTCAGCTTTGTATAAAAGAACACTTCTAAGACAAGCAATTTTAGAGTTCAGTATTGGTGAGTAGTTGCAGCTTATATATATATATATATATCAGGACACTGTACCTTTCTGTAATTTGATACAAAGGTTTCTGCAAACAATTTGACATGAAAGTGCAGACAGTCAGTGATTTTCCACAAAATTATTCATTTTATCTTTATACTAACTTTTGTAGATATTCCTGGGTACGCTTTCAGACAACATCAGCCATTGCATGTAATGCAGTTAATTTTTCTTCTGTTTTGTGGACAAAAACAACATTTCAGTCAGATTTGAGCTTTCAGCACAAGTCTTATTATGCTGCTTTTTTGGCAGCAACACATGAAAAAACTGTTTTCCATCCATTTAAGTTTATTGCATAGTGATCATCTGGGTCTTATGCCTTGGTTGTCCATTGTTTCAATAATCATAACAATTTCAGGCAATATGCTGCAGGTAAAAGAATATACATTTTCATCTGCTCCTGATGTACCTTCTAGTATTCCTAGATTATATCAGTGGTTAACATGCAAAATTTCATTATTAAATCAAGACTAATAAAGCTAAAATGAAGCAAAAAAGTATGTAGAAGCACAAAAGGAGAGTTGCTCCTGGGAAGAAAAATAACCTTAAGACTTCTAATGCAACTATTATTTCATACGGAGGGGGAAACCTGATAGAATATTTCATGAAAATATATGGCAATGTATTATTTAAAAAGTACATTTGGTTAGACTCCAAATAATAAATTTGGTTAGACTCACAAATTCTTATACACTACAATTTAAAAACAAATATGACTGTTCACCTCTTTAATAATAAAATAAGTTAGGAAAGAAAAAAAAGTAATTGGGTATAAACCATAAATGAAAGTTTTAAGCTTCTGGCTAAGCATATAGGAAATGTCGCAAGAAACATTCCTTTATGGGAGATACATTGTGAAGATATATTACACACTATTAAACAAAATCTTGTTATCTTCGTTTCCATGATCACTGGTATTCTATGCTTACGCATAAAATGTTTTGCAAAGACCTTCAAACGGTTGAGAGTTAAGAGGTCTAACTTAAATTCCTTCAATTTGACTCATAAAAACTCAATTTTATCATGTAAACAGTAAGCACCCAGTCCAATCACTGCTCTTTTCCCAGTCAGTGGACAGAAAATGGCACTTTCCTGTCATAAAATCTCCTGATTTGGAAAGGACCCACAAGGATCATTAAGTCCAGTTCCTGGCCCTGCACAAGACAGCCCCAAAAGTCACAGCATGTGCCTGATACCATTGTACAAATGCTTCTTGAGCTCTGTCAGGCTTGGTGCTGTGACCACTGCCCTGGGGACCCTGTTCCAGTGCCCACCTACCTGCTGGGTGAAAAACCTTTTCCTGATATCCAACCTAAACCTCCCCTGACACAGATTCAGGCCATTCACCCCAGAGCTGTCACTGATCACCACAGAGAAGAGATCAGTGTCTGCTGCTCCTCTTCCCCTCACCAGGAAGTTGTAACTGCAGTGAGGTCTCCCCTCAGTCTCCTCTTCTCCAAGCTGAACAGACCAAGTGACCTCAGCCACTCCTCATACGGCTTCCCCTCAAGGCCCTTCACCATCTTTGCTGCCCTCCTTTGGACTCTCTCTAATAGCTTAATGTTGTTTTTACATTGTAGTGACCAAAACTGCCCCCAGCACTCGAGGTGAGGCCGCCCCAGTGCAGAGCAGAGCGGGACAATCCCCTCCCTTAGCCAGATGGAGCTGCTGTGCCTGATGCCCCCCAGGACACGCCTGGCCCTCATGGCTGACAGGGCACTGCTCATTCATACTCAACTTGTCATTGACCAGGACCCCTAGGTCCCTTTCCACAGCTCTGTTTCCAGTTTCTCATCTCTACATACAATCAGGATTGCTCCAACCCAGGCATAGAATCCAGCAACTGCCGTTCCTATGGCAAGCTGAACTTCATACGGTTGGTGATTGCCCAATCCTCTAATTTGTTGAGGTCTCTCTGCAGGGCCTCTGTACTTTCGAGGGAGTCAACAGCTCCTCCCAGTTTTGTATCATCTGTGAACTTTCTCAGTATCCCTTCCAGCCCTGCATCCATGTCATTTATGACAATATGGCAGAGAACTGGACTAAGAATGGAGCCCTGTGGAGCCCCACTACTGACAGGTCCCCAGTCTGATGTCACCCCAGTCACTGTCACTCTTTGCTCCCGACCCATGAGCCAGTTGCTCACCCATCACATGATGTGTTTATCCAGCTGAGTGCTTGACATTTTGTCCAGAAGAATCCTGTGAGAGACAGTATCAAAAATTTACTGAAATCCAAAAAGATCGTATCAACTGGCTTCCCTTGATCAACTAGGTGGGTTACCCTATAGTAAAAGGAAATTAAGTATGTCAAGCAGGACTTTCCCCTCATGAGGAACTGCTGGCTGCGACCAACGACTGTGTCATCTTTCAGGTGTTTTTCAATAACTCCCAGAATAATCTTCTCCAAAATTTTACCAAGCACGGAAGTGAGACTGACACAAGTCATATTACCTGTCTTAAGGTGGCACAAACTGCCATTTAGAATTACTGTTTCTAATGAGTATATGGGAGTTTTGATGACTATGGGAGACTAATATTTACACATATATATTTGGTTAAAATTAGTTTTTCTGTAGATAAAGCTTTGAATCATCAAAAGAATTTCTAAGTTTTTTCAGATGGCAGGGGTTTGTTTGTTGGCTTATTTTTGAGAAAGAATGAAAGACAGTTTTGTAATGGATATAGATATGAATACACCATGGGAAAAACTTATGAGGATTTAATAATATCCCAATATACCACAATATACCACATATGTGGTTAAACGATATTGATTTACATACCAAGGGAGGAAAAAACCAGCTCTGAGGTGCTTATCCAGATTCAATTTTGTTTTGCAATTAAAAATTCCAGTAGTACTAATTTGATCATCACCATTTACATATGCTTAATATGAACTGATTAAATGAAGAAAAGAATTAATTTTGTTTAGAAAAACTGGAAACACAAAAATTGCTTCCAAACATATTACATTTATTTCTGGATGATCAGTTACCTTTTTCTTACAGAAGAATGATCCTATTTGCTTTCTGAAAGGTATGAGACAAAATTCCCTTATAAGCAATTCAGAATGATTACTTCTTATTAGATAAATAGACTGTGAAAACAAGAAAAAGTTTAAAAATATGAGACACCTAAGGAGGTACCTATATGAAAGCTCTGCAAGTGAATTTCTTGTCATAATTACTTTTCCATTTGAAACATTTTCCTTTATCCTATATACTCCCATACTTTATATTTCTGCTGGCGTAATTGCCATTGCAAGCAATGGATGAGGTCAGCACCAGAGTTGTAGGAAATGCCTGTATGGACATTCTGCCTGGAAGAAGCAACAGGGCACACGGCAATGCTACACCTCTAAAGTGTCTGCCAGTAAGACCTATTTTATTATTACTTATATATCGTATAAAAGTATGCACTAAGTAGAGTAAATAGAAAGTAAAATTAAGAGCAGTGAATTTTGTTTTAAGATGCAAGAAACAACAAGAATTCCACATAAGATATCCATTATGTTTACAAGCAGATTAAGCAAACAAATTCAAAACAGCATAAATGTACTAGTAGAAATGTCTTATCCCCTGCCAGCTCCAAAAAAAAAAACAAAAACAACCCAACCCAACCCAAACAAACCCAACAAACCAAAAAACCCCACAAAACCGCCCCCCCCCCCAAAAAAAAGGGGAAAAAAAAAAAAAAACCACCCCAACCCAACCCAAAAACCCCCAACAACCCAAGGCCTGCTTGAAGGAACATCACTTAAAGATAAAAAAATGCAGTGAGAATTTGTTGCCTGACTAAAACTACAATACCATACATTAAGATCAGGGAAATAGTCCTGAGCATCCATGATTAGAAATTTTAAAATAATAAATAGAAAATGTGTTAGTTCTAAAGGCTTTTTATGAAAGCTGTTTGCAGCTGTCATGGCTTATTCCATTTCACTGACATACTAACTTCAAATGTAACAGTATTTTCCTACTTTGCATCTTCTCCCTGCTGCTATGTAAAAATTGGAAGTAACATGAGCATTCAAAATTTTTTGACTGTCATTTCTTTTATGGACATCTCATGCTTAAAGGGATTTTAAAGCAAAAGAAAGCATTGCTATAGACACAAACATGGAAATACTGTTATAGTCTTTCAGATTCCTAAATATTTTTTTTAAATTTTTAGAAGAATGGAGCAGATTCTTAAAGTAGAGCTTTAAACCAAGGTTTGGAGCATCTATTTCACTTAAAGAACAACATAACATAGGAGCAATGTCAAAAGATGTTACCAGTATTAGAGAACATATAGAAGAATCCAGTATTCCTTAAAACTTTCAAAATTCTGCTCTTTCCCTAGCAAACCCCTCATATAGTGATATCTCTAGAAGCTTTAAGAGCCACTGTAATTATGGCCAAAATCCAGAGGAAAAGGAAACATTAAAAATTGACTACAAATAATTATAAAACTAGGTAACTCTAATGCACAAATTTTATGGGTGATTAATTGTGAAAGATGGCATAGCTTTTTTTCCATATTCCTTTATAAATCAAGTTATTTTTCCCCAAAGTCCTTAAAAAAGGTAAACCATTTATCCCAGCAGTATTCTACATAATTTGGGATAGATATAGCTGCAATTAATAAGATGCGAAATGAATAACTCATAACTATCCAGTTAAAATAGGCTCCGACCAGACAAAATAAACTTTATGCCAAATACAAGGGCCTGTTCTGTAAAATTTTAATTCTTCCAGTTTTTGTTTAATGACTGCAAATTCATTGAAAACACTTGGATTATTCTGTTCATTATTTTAAAGAAATGTTGAAGGCTTTTGGTACTACCATTATCCAACAATTGCAGTTACTTAAAAAACAATTATAAAAATAAATTTGCTTATTTTTCAATATTGACATTATAATTTATATTCCTCATTTTCAGGAATTTATTTTCCCTTTAGCCCCCACTAATGACTCGAAAATTTACCTAATAACCACACCTGGTAGAAATTAAATAAAGATAGGAAGGAAATAACAGTAGTAATATATCATATAACAGTAATAATGTAAAACCAAAAGTGCTGATGCTGTTTTAAAAAAAACTAGAAAAAAAACAGTAAAATCACAAAATAAACAATAATTTTAAAAAAATCCAACCATTTGTTTTGTAATGACTATCACCAGGTGACTGCCCCATGCCTGGAACATTTCTCAGGTAAGTAAACACAGACTGTCTTTTTCCCTACCACTTTTCTTTCTTTGTATTGCCAATGATAACAGATAACTTCAAAGGTACTTGCCATATCCAACATAGCCCTTCATCAGGAAGTTAATTAAGGCCAAATAATCTGAGATCTTTAGAAGAAAACAATAAGAATAATCTTAAGAAAAGTCAGTTAATTTTGTTTATGTAATAAAAGTTAAGAAGTGATTTGACACTATTCTTAGACTACTCCAATAAGGAAGAACTTTCCGATGATGTATATAGATAAAAAGAATTGACATACAGTGGCTGGAAGCTAAAATTATAAAAAATAGAGAATTAATTGCAAAAATAAGAGTAATAAAATTCTTGATACTATGAAGTGCCATTTTTAGTGGTAGCCGTTGATTATGTAAAATAGATCTATAACTAATCATGTTCTTAAGGAATTTAAATACATCCACAGTAAGGGAATGAGCACATTATTAAGCACAGTTTTGCTTCTTCTGTAGAGGGAGACATTAAAAAAAAAATCCCATAATGATGATTTCAGAGTTAACAAAGCTGCCACAATCTGTTCCTCAGTCAGAGAAGCAGCTTAATGCCAAGTTAGATTTTAAACTTCAGCTATAGTGCCTAAACATCATGTCAAAATTCACGTTACCATCTTAACCAGTGAAACATTTTCCTTCTCTTTTCAGTTTGTTTGATATGTATACAAATATGTTGACATTTCTAAGTACACAGAATAGTACACAGTATTAAAACTTAAATTTTAAGTCAAATAGCAAAGGCCAATGAATGTTTCACATTTATGTGAGCCATATTTTTAATGAATTATCAATAAACTTGATTAAGGTTTGAAAAATAAAATTTAAACAATAAAAAGCAGAATTGCAAGAGGAGATCATTATTCATGTGTTCACATTAAAAGTTTGGAATTTATCACTTTTGGACAATTTTAGACAACTCTCTGATATAGTAGGATGATCTATTTCTCATTTTCTGCCAAAGGAAAATGCCAAATTTATGGCCTTCAATTTTGCTCCTGCTGCTGCTCCAACTGTCAGTTGGAAACAAATATGGAAATATAAGCTTTAAAGAAACACTATGCCATTTTTTTAAACTGAACAGTGCAAAAGAAGGCAAAAATCATGCATCTATTTACTTGCCATTCATGAAAAATAATTCCGATTGTGGTTATTGTATCTCTGGAAATCTTTTTCAAAACATTTTAAAGAAAGACTTTTAGATTTGTTGTTCAAAACAAGGTCTGAAAATACTGTTCTTTAAAGTTGAAAATTATAAGGTCCAGCTAGCATTTGTTAAAAACAAATTACACATAAACTAAGAATACATGAATTACTAGATAAGAACTCTGACTTCAATAAAAGCTGAGAGTATCACTTATTAAATGAGCACATCAATTTTTTTTGCCTCAGAAATTTAAGCAGGAGAAACATACTTAGTTTACCCCATTTGATTGTTGTCTTACTTCCTAAAGTCTTTAAAGACTAGGTTCATTTTATTAATTAATTCAAAGTGCATATGAAGCTTGATAGAGCATATGAAATAAAGGTCTACATGAAGAAATGTTTAAATATCAAAGATGCACATCCATCTATATACAAACTATTCTCTAAACAGAGCCCTATGTGGGAATCTGAAGTATTAAATCTCAGCTCTACTATTATTGTGTAGTCCTTAAAGCAATTAATTTCAAGTCCTTGAAAATTACTTATTTAACAGCATAATTCCTCAAGAGTTTTCTGACATTGTAATTCTTCTCACTTAAACTTCATGTAAAACATGAAGCAAATATGGCAAATGTTGTGGTGTGTAAACTGCAACATGTGTGGTCAAGGAGCCGTGGGGCCCGAGGCTGATGGGCTCAAGAAGTCCTCCCCAAGTTAGGGTGAGTTCCCACTAGGCCTTGCAGTGATATGTAGATTCATTGTCTTTGGTTGGTTTGCTGATTCTCCACCCTCTTCTATGTATGTTCTTTGAATATGTATGTTTTCCCTTAATATGGATAAGTACTAGAACTTTCCACACTGCTCAATACCCCATTGGTCCCCTGTTCCCTTGTTCCTCCCTGTACCTTCCTTGTTGGTTCATACCCTGTCACTCCGTGCCTTCTCTGCCCCCTGGCCCTCATCTTATTGGCTTCGGTTGTCTCTCCGCCCCCTTGCACCTCCCCCTATATAATCCCTGGATCCTCCATTTTGTGGATCTTCAGTCCCTGGAAACCTTCGAGTGCAATAAAGCCTTAGAACCCCATGCCGGAGACCCCTCTCGGTCCTTTGCCTCTGCTGACGCCTTTCAACACCTCTGTTTGGGGCTTGCTCCTCACGAAGGAGCCAGCCTTGTCCGCTCACTGCAGCTTACCAAGGACGTCTGCCGTCACTGTGCAGCCTCGGGCAGCCCCAGCAGCGTCAGGCAAATATTGAAATTTAAGAACGCTTAAAAAAAAACAACTAATGAATTCTGTGTGTCCCAATTCAAACATCATTGTACAATATTCACTGAGGGAATTCAAACACCTTTGTAATGACATGTGGACCAGTGGAATATCCAGGAGATAAAAGTAACAAAATAACAAAGCAGATTTGCATTCGTGACCTTAAACAAAAAATTAAATATGGGAAATCCATACAAACTAAGTAGTTCTAAGTCCAATATTATTTTTTTGTTGAAAATGTTGGGTAAATCCTTTATTTATTGCATTCTAACACTATTACTTATTTTAAAGACAATTTCCTGCAGCACTAACCATCTGTCAACAGTAGCAGAAAGGTCCACGAACACCTGCGTTCTTTGAGAAGTAGAGTACTTGAGCTCGTTGGTTTCTTGTTATTACAGCACAATAGTTCCAAATTCACAAACTATTTCATTTAGAAGGGTGAAAGATCTTGCCATCACACTCTATGGTGCAAAAAGGCAATTAAGATGAATACTGGAAAGTCTCCAGAGGTAAAAGGAAATGCCAAAATATTTATAGAAGGAAATGCCTCAGAAAACTACAATGTGACACTTACATGAATTTGCTAGAAATGTACACAATCTTAGAGTTCAACTACTGTTTAATGCTATTTAAAATAGAGACTGAAAAGGTCTGAGCCATACTGAGCCAAGTTAGAAACTCTGATAAAGCGCGTATGTTACTGTGCTAATGGCATTTCCATGTATTTATGGAAATGAATTTTAGGAGGAAAACAAAGCAGTGTGTCAGCATATAGTGTTTCTTTCTTTGGGCTAAATTCAGATGTCCACACTCCGATATTTTCTGTCATATAAGGTGTCTTTGCATCTTGTCTGACTTCTAACTGCCTCTCTTGAAGGACATGGATTTTCCTGTCATACATATTAGCCTTGCTTGCAACATCTTGAATACCTGAGTACCTTGAGTACCTATCATACAGTAACAGATACTTGAGAATGGACAAATTGTATCTTTGTTGTATTGAAGTGTTTGATGTAATAAGAAAAAAACATGCTTCATATAAAAAACCAATTAAAATGTTACAACATATAAACTGCTTATATACGCATTTATACACACAACATTTTTTATATACATGATGAGAATGAGGGAACTATGAATGAGTGTATACCCCTGTAATAAAAGTGCAGTTATATTACATGGACATTGCATTGTCAGGACATCAAGGTTTGACATAAATCTGGAAAGTTTTTAGACAATGTTATACACTACAAAGTTTAAATACATTGAGGTTAACTTCCTTCTGAATAAAAAGATGCAAATAACTTTTCCCTGTGTTTACATTATGATTAGAAGAAGTTATGAATATCAAATTTTGGTATTCACATTAACAGATTAACTTAAACTGACTTTGAAAGTTGTGTTTTCTTCTAAGCTTTTCTTCCTACTGTATTTTTAAAATACACAACTACATGCCTTGTTGGCCCCAGTGTACTTTTGAAATAAAAACCAATTTTTTTCTGAATAATTCCCTGTATTATTATTATTATTTTAATAAACTAAAATTCAATTCAACTTGAAGTCTAGGAAGTAATAAGAATCTTAGCATGTGACAACGAAGCTTTGTAATTTACAATTACATTTTTACACAAAAAAATTAAAAGGAAAGGAGCCACAAACTGCAGCCTGTGAGAAGGACCCGCATTCAAGCAGTTTATGAATGACTGCTATCCCAAAAGAGGGAGCCTGCAACAGAGCAGGGAACAAGTATGAAGAAGGTGTGGCAGAGAGGAGCTGTTAATGAATTAACTGCAGCCCATATTCCCCACACCCCTTCAGCATTCAGCCAGGAAGAATGCTGAAGAATTTGACTTCAGAAAAAGTTTTTATTGTAGTTTCTCACCATCCTACTCTATTTTTAATTGTTTGTAAATTAGTCTTCCCCAAGCTGAATCTATTTTGCCTAATTGGTGAGCAATCTCCCTGTCTTTACCTTGACCCATAAGCTTTTTCATCTTATATTCTCCCCCTGTCCCAATGAGGAGAAGGAGCAAGAAAGCAGTTTGGTGGGCACCTGGCAGCCAGACAAGATCAACCCACCACAACTATATAGGAGAACTGAAACATTAAAATTACTTCTAATAAAATTACTTATGAAGCTATTCACATTCAGCTATAGTAAATATTAATCTTCTCTTAGTGATCATGGTGAGAAAACAAAATCCTTTCATCCAAAAGTCATAAAAATAATGATAGTGATGACAGCACATACATTTTGAACTTTGTTCAGCAATGCTTCTCATGGTTTAAATTTCCAAAAATAAAAAGCCCAACACAAAACCTAATTACATATTTAATCTTTTTGGTAATAAAAGCCTACCTGCCATGGCTTTAAAATCTGATCTCCCACATCTGAATGTACTTTCTCAAATCCTATACTTATGTTGAAAATGTCCCTTGCATCTCAGTGATAATGAATATATTTATTTTCATCCTGTGCCATGAGGTTTATATGTATTAAGAGAAAGTGGTAAATATGATTGACTTTAATGATTACAGGCCTGATTCATTTATAGTCTACTTTGATTTTATGTCTTTGCTTTTGTAAGCACTTGAGTAGAGCTGTTCTTGACCTGTATTGTTCTTGACCTGATAAAAAATATACTAGAACTGGTGAAGATGATCTTTGGTCCTTACCATCAAAACCATACAGCAATCTGCTCAAATATGCAGGTAGGTCATAGTGCCCTGTAAGAACACATTTGGGCAGAAGTCATTACTTGGCTCTAATTCAAATTATAAATGGGTAAACAGAACAGTTTCTTTCAGTTTGCTAAGACATCATCTGTAATGAATATTCAATAAGGAGATTATGTAAAAACTCCATTAAAATGTAAAGAGAATACTAGTTAAGGATAGGTGCAATTTTCCCTCTGCAGTATTATATGACTTACTTTTAAATCAGTGTAAAATGTACAAATAATTTACTCCAGAAAAAAAAAAATTACTCAATAGCAGAATGTGCTATCTATAAAATAGTAGGGAAAAAAAGGAAGAATATCTTTAGAGATGCATTTCAAAGCCTTTTGGACCAGTTTTAAATATTAATTTGCTTCCAAAGATGTGTGCTCAGTTACTTTCTTGTTGCAATTCTTATTGACACAGAAACATGAAGATATATTGTCTAGAAAATTAAATACAATGTAAACCATACTTCAGACAAGCTGGGCCAGTGACCAAATAAAGTAGATTTTAAGATACAAGAACCGTTCAAATTTGACTTGCATGTCATTGAAACCTGCAAACCAAATAAGCCTTCGGTGGAGTTATATATTTCCTTTTTCCTTTTCTAGCTAATTAAAAATCCAGTGTTTTGATGTTCCTGCAATTTCTTCTTTTATTTCTATAACAATGTATAAGAACTGCATGCATTTTTTATATTTCGCATAAATTCTGACACTGGCATTACATAATTTTATCTCAAAGAGATGAAGAATGAGACTTTGCCAGGCAGTTTTGGGGGTTAGGGGAAGCATTTTGATATAGCATGTTCAGGTTTAGTCCTCAAAAAACGGATCTATCTTGAGCAACAATAACAGCATCGTATCAAAGAGCTTGAAAAGACATGATAAAACTGTGTCCTAGCACTTTAGAACAAAAGCAAATCACAAAATATCCCTAAAGGCTAAAACTACTTTTTAATATTTGACCAAGAAATGGCATTGTCTTTAAAACCTGAAATGAAAATGAAAAACATAATTTTAGCAAGATAAAACAAAATTTAAAGTGGAATAAATATTCTTTGACATCTTCTATGCTTAATGACATATTGGTGACCTTTTATGCCTTAAGACAAGAACATATAGCAATACATGTAATATGGACTTTGTTATCAGGAATAGGATAGGATAGGATAGGATAGGATAGGATAGGATAGGATAGGATAGGATAGGATAGGATAGGATAGGATAGGAGTAGAACGGAATAGGAGTAGGATGGGTAGAATAGGATAGTGTAAAATAATAGGTACAGGCAGAATAGAATAGAATAGAATAGAATAGAATAGAATAGAATAGAATAGAATAGAATAGAATAGAATAGAATAGAATAGAACAATTCAGTAGAAAAATACCTACAACAATCATCTTGTCCAGCTGCCTGACAACTTCAGGGCTGACCTAAAGTTAACTTACATTGTTAAAGGCATTTTTCAAACCGCTTTAAGTACTGACAGACTTGGGGCATACTCTAGGACCACTCTAGGAAGCCTGTGCCGCTGTTTGACCATCCTCTTGGTAAAGACATGCTTTCTGATATCTAGTCTAAACCTCCCATGACACAGCTTTGAACCATTCCCACAAATCTCATCCCTGAATCCCAGGGAGAAGAGCTCCCATCTCCCTCTCCACTTCCCCTCCTGAGGGAAGGACACTCTTAAATGGCTAAAGCAATAATAAAAGATCTATGATGGGAACTGTCAAATTCTGCCATGAATGGAAATTAATAAAAGAACTGTACATAAGAGTCCAGGCACAACTGCCTACGCACCTTTAAAGAAAAATATGAAAGGGAAGAGGCTCTGTAATAATGTTGGGAAGAAGATATTTGTTCAACATTACATCAAGTTGCACAAGTTGTTTTATAGTGAAACAGTCACAGCGATTATGATTTTGAAAATTAGAACTGTAAGGTTAATTTGGAGTTATATAACTATGTTTTCTTTCCTCATTAAATATGTATTTGAAGTAAAAATTAAACAAAATTCCTTCAATATGTGACGCAAAGGGTTGTCTCCACCATATAAACCTTCTTTCTACAAAAATAGTTGAAATGTTCTATGAAACATAGTGGTAAAGAGCAAACCAAAAGAAATTTAGATCTTCTGAAGTTTTTGTTCAATTATAGAAGATTTTTCACTTAGATATTTCCCTATCACAAAATGTTTTATATTCATAGTACAAAGAGTTTTATTATTACTTCAGTTACATGAAATCACAGAACTTTACAAAACCAAGTTAAGAGCAAAACTATGAACTCAGATGTACCCCAACATACTTAAAAATCCAAAAAAATAAAGAAGTCAGTCACAGCCATCTGAGTCTGATAAGTCATAAGTCATGCAATCATACAGCACCCAAGTTTTGTGCCATGGTGTATGACATTATGCAAAATTTCAATGATTACATTTTGTCTTCTCTTCCCCAGCTGCTGAAAAAATTTAGACAATTTAAACAATCATGTTGGCCTGTAACAAAACTAAAAAGAAAATCCATCTGCCTGAGTGAGGTTGATTCTGTGGGATCTGCAAATTTTTTGTTCAGAATTTAATGAGATGATGAAAGGAAGTTCTATTACAGCATTGGGTTTCCACCTTCTAATTATTTCAACATCTCACAGGTTTTTTATGACTGAAATTTGACATGTAGTGCAGCAAGAAGAATGGTAGTTTCCTGCTCTGCTCAGGATGCATCACCTGTTGATGTGAAAAACAGATCATCTACACCCTGGAAGAGACTGACACTCAGATGAGCTGAAATAGAAACATGGTTAAACGCATGACAGTCACTTAAGGCACAGATGATTAGGGGCCTGTTAAAACATGCAACTGTAGGTGAAAAGATGTGAAGCAGGCATGAATCAAACCCATTGTGGCCATGTAACTGGATTTTGTGTATAAATGTCAAAGGCTTGAAAAACACACACCTGCTCATTCCCACCGAGATCTATGTTCCCTTGGGCAAACTGTCTCAGTGCTCACTTGAGACATGGACACTGAAAGTGTAATATTAAATGCAACAGATTTTCACATACACTTAGCAGAAAGCAGTTTTGGACTTCAGAATATAAACAGTTAGAATCACCAAACACAACAGTTTTTCCTACCTGTACAAATAAAAAATCCCACATAGTCATTATACACTAATACATGGTCAAATAATGCGTACAGACAAATACCTTTAACAGCTTCACTAGGTTTGGGAGGCTGTTAATTTTTTACAATGCAGTGATCATTCCAGAATATTTTAGACAGACTCTTTTCTGAGAAATAAATATTTGCTTTCATCCTCTAGCTGTGACATACAAAACCTTACACCCATTTAATATATGCTGTGAAACAAGCAAATATCATTAAACCAGTCATTTATTTATACTGTGAATGATTTCTTATATGCATAATAAGTTTAAAAACACCTGTATATTAATAATTCTCAATACACCCAACCACCACTGGAATTCCCAGTCAGTCTCCAAGAGTAACTCTTCATTACAAAAGACTTCACTGCTCTACCCTGGTTCCCCACTATCTTGTAACCAGAGAGCCCTGTAATGCAGGATTGCCATTCCTAGTAACAAGCACATTTGCACTGAACTTTCAAAACCTCAGGATTGGTGTTTGTTAGGTTTTCCCTGTCTGAACTTTTCTTGTGTGGTGATGCCATGATAATTTTTTGCTTTTCTTTTATACCCCTTTTATACCCCTTTTATACACTCTTTTATATAGCTTTATGTATTCTTAGTGCTTTTAGCTTACATAGTTATAATTCTTTAAGTTTGATAACTCCCCTTAGACGTAGTATCCCGTTAAGTTTAGAGACTAAACATTCTAAAAACCCCAGAAAGCAAGGTCCTCTACAGAACACATTCTGTAAACAAAGATAGGCCCATCCAGGGGGAAAGTCTCTCGAATGAGGGGTCTCACCCAAGTCCCTCACTGGGGAATCTTTGATAGATATGCTAATTTTTGCAAGGCATATAATGGTATACACATCACATCGTGAGTGGCCATTTTCTTCAGTGGAGACTTTGGGTTGTATTTCCATGTGCATTTAATCATACCTAAAGATCCTTAAATAAATACCGAGGTAAAGCCCTTTACCCTCTACTACCCTCTACACTCTACTGTGTTCAGCTATCTTAATTTTAAGACCAGGATAAGGCATCAGTGGAGTTGCAGCTTTGTTTTACTCCATTTCTATGACAGTGATTTCTCTTATTGGCCAGGTCTCTACGGCTAGTTTAATTTTGTTTATCTTTACAAAGTACAACCATAATTGTATACAGATAGCTAGAGCAAGTTGTTATTCCATTAGGATGAGGTATTTATGACTTTTACAGGAGCTATACCCCACAGCTATAAACCACTCACCACAGGTCAAGAAATGTAGACCTAGAGCTGGACAAAATTGGTTCTAGGTGTAATAGAGAAAAAAAAAAACAGTATCTAATACACATAAAATATACCACATATAGTAAATATTGAGACTTCTGTATGCACTACTCTTTTTATCTAATAATTAGATGCATAGTAATGATTTTTCTTGAATTTAACTAAGATCTCTATTATACAAACAATTAATTCTTGGCTTTACTTAAACATACTGTGTGCTTCCTCTTTGTCCGTGAACAAGATTTTGATTTCTTTTTGCTGACTTACCATTTTGCAATCAGGAGTCCTAAAAATAACACTAGATACAGCCTTAGCAAATTAAATTTTACTGTATTTCTCTAATACATGTTGCTTAACCTTTACTTTCATTTCCAGGGTGCTGTGATTAATGGTGATGACTACTTCAATTTCTATAGCAGAACAAGCTTACAATCTTCTGTAAGTACCAATACTTATAACATCGTGGTACCATCTTTACAGTAAAGCCCCGTTGTCTACATATTTGAAACACAGTTACAGAGTTCATTCTTTGATATGAGAAGCTGTAAACTGGCCTTAGTCTCCAAAATCTGTCATTTAGTCACAAAACTGTTTTTCCTCTTTCCTGTGTCTTAACAAAGACCCAGCTAGGTGTACTTTTTAAAAAGCTTAATCCAAATGAGATGTCAATATGTTGTAGTTCTTTATAATTATATAGCTTAAATGTGCATGAAGCTGTAGAATTGCACAAGCATAACTATCACAACATGATCAGTTGCAGTCTGAGAATAAGAGGACTTGTAATCAGAATCACTGTGGCTAGCTATGGCATACCTAAAACCATCTGGAAACAGAAACTAACTTTCAGTATCCGATTTGTCAATTTATAAACTTACTATCTGAAAATATTAATTTCCCCACTACTAGTATGCGCTACTTAATTTTTTCTTTTTTTTGCATACATATACACAGACATATAAACTCATTCCACAGTCATGGTCCTTGATTTGTCTGTTTAACTTATTATTTGTATCTCAAAATGCATGAAAAGTTGAAAGAAATTAATGGAGGAAAAAAACCGAATTTTTGTTTAAGTCATGACTTAATGCTTTATAATAAAAACTGCCACACCTGCCTATATTATAAATCTATACCATTTGGCAAATTTGGTAGTTGTGATAAGCAGATAATAAAATTCACGATCAAATATTATCTAATGCCATCTATCAGAATAGCTGATTTATCCTAATACAGTTGCTGTTTTCCAGATGTTGTAAATATAAACCAACAAAAATTTTTCTATATTATAACCTAAGTCCAAAGTCAAATTTTACTTAGTCTCTTTGGATTTCATTTGTATATGTTTCCTTGGCACTTCTTAAAAGGTTTATCACTGCTTTCCCTTTATTCCTTTTAACAATGAGTATTTTAAATAATTAGTTTACTTATTTCTATTTAATTTGTAAAGACTTTAGGCATTTAAAATACACTAGTATCAGCTGCCAAACAACTGTTATAAAAAATAACATTTCTAAAAGACTCCTTTTGACTAATCTATTTTATCAGATCTTCAGTTTTCTTTCTTTTTCTTTTCCCTGTACCTCCCACCTGCACATTGTTCATGAAATAAAATTATCGGCATTACCATATGTAAACTGGCAATGCCGGGACTGTAAGCTGTATTAGTGAACACAGCTAAATGTGAAATGCAGTTTGGTAAAGAAGATACTAGCAAAAAAGTTTAAATGATTAAAACATTATTACTTTCTCTCTGTGTTTTAAGTCTAGCTGGAGATAGTAGACCCTTATGGTTTCAGTCACAATAGACATCACATCTGAAGTGGTCTAACTTCTTGATGAGTTAGATATCTAATAACTGATTAGTTTACTGCTGATTCTTCAGAAAAAAACCCCAAAAAAACCCCAAAGAACCAACCAACCAAAGAAACAACCAAACAACCGAAAAATCCCCAACCAAACTTAATGACTGTTAGTGGGACTTTTTAATTCTATTTGGAGTTAGTGTTTTTAACTTCAGATTTTAAAAATACACAGAGACTTCAACATTTTTTAAACTGTACGTTAATATTTAAGTTTCTACACTGGGAAGGAATGTGAGTACACTGTAGATAGGTTTAGAAAGCAAAGTGATCTTGAAAAATTGGAGAGATTGCCTTACCAGAAAAAGAGAGTAAAAGAAATGTGTCATGAAATAGGACATTACATTTTGAAAGGTGCAATGTACTGCTCAGTTACAGAATGAGTGACAGCTAGTCAGGTAACAGCTCTCTAGAAGAGGATCTGGATGTCATAATAGAGCACTAGCTGAACACAAATCATCAGTCACCTCCCTGAAAAAGTCAGACATCTTAAAAGAGCATACATCTGTCTGCAACAGATGGGGAGACACTTTTTCTCTTTAATCAACATTTTTGAGACCTGAACTGCAAAGCTGTGTCAATTTGACCTGAATCGTCAAGAAAAATATCAACCAACTAGAAACTTTCCTTTAAAAAAATATTTATGGTTGATATTATTTAGTTTTCAAAAATATAAGTGAAGGAAAAGTATGAATCACATAGGTATTCAGCTTATGTTTCTGCATATAAAAGTAGCATGCCTGTAATGTCAACAATATAATGCTTTTGGACTAAAATGATACATCTGTAGAATTTATTTTGGAAGGACCGTTATCTTCAGTCCTTGAATAGCTTGGCTAGTAGGTATGTGTTCAAAAGTGACAGATTTCAGGAAATGTAGAAGTATCCTGTAAACTAAAATCTGGCACATAAGGTGATTTTTATTTTTTGTTCCACAGCCACAGGTGACAGGAAACTGAGTACAAAGTAGTTTGGGGATTTTTTTTTTTTTTTTTTTAACGTTTCAGTTGTTCTGCTCTGCAAAACTTCTACAAGCTACTTTAATGGCAATGTCCAATATGCTGAATAAGAAAGGTGAAAAGCTAAGACACTAATATGAAATCTTTGGCAAAGATTTGTGCACAAATTAATCTCTATCCCTTCTCAAACTACAAAATAAAACTGGAAGCAGATGAAAGCAATTATTTTCAAAGGTGGTCATTCTTATAACTAAAAATAAGTCAAGTTTATCTCCAAAAGAACAAAACAGAACAGGTGCCTGATTTCTACCAAACACAACTGAGTTCTGATAAATATGAAGCCTTTGTATCTCTCTAAAATCTGAACAAAGAATAAAGAAATTATAAAAATTTATGTCTTATTGGTAGGAGCAAATAACTGTTTACGCACTGACACTCACTAAAAAGACACTAGTAAAAAAATAAAGACTAGAAATAGAAAAAATTGTTAGTGTTATTTTTACTTTGGTTCCACAACTCCTGCTCTGTTTGGTTTCCACTATTATGAGCTTTAAGCAAGAGTTAGTTTGTGTCTAAAGGAAGAACTTAATACCTGCCCATAAGATGGCCAAGACCTTATTGTGCAGCTCTCATTTCCCTGTTCTTAAGAGACATAAACTGCCAGTAAGACTGAGTGAAATGAAATAAACTATTTCCGATGCCAATTCAAAGTTTAATATTTGCTTTTCTATCACAAGAAATTTTTACATGTAATAATTTATTCAGGAAACATTTCAAAATGCAGGTGTGACATAATAAAGATTTATTCTGTTTATATTCCTGCCCCTTAGTCACTTTTTCAAAGAAAAAAACAAGATTCTTTATGAATTACAAATCTAGATAATAATACTAAAAAATAAAGACATTTGAGACTACCCTAATGTTAATTCTAAATATGGATCTATAATGTAATTTCCAACCTATTTTATTCTCTTTTTATCACTATCAGTGTCTATTTGGTAGACATTTTTATTAGCTAAATAAAAAAATACTTGAATTACATCTCAGGGTATACTATGCCTCCATAAAAAGGTTATAAATAGATTTAGAGAGTTAGATAGATTCTAATGATTTCAATAAAAGCTTTACTGGCATATTAATTCTTTAGGTGTTTTGCATATTACTTTTTATGAAAATACATTTGAATCTGGAGACAATCTGGCATCTGCAATAAAACCAATTTTGTCTTTCTGATACTAATATTTAGGGGGGTTTATTTAAATTAAACAATTTTTCCTAAGGAAAATACATCACAGAAACATATCACAGACAAAAAAAAGTGTGAAATGATATCATAAAATATTTCTTAATTTTCCAATATATTCTGTATTACCTAGAAAATTGTATTGCAAGCATATATCAATTTTGTTTCTATTACTACAAACTGTCCATTATTATAAAAGACTATTCAGAAGTGCTACAATCAAAACATTTGTTGTAGAATTTTCTTTTTGTCTCTATTTCTGTACAGAATAGCACTTCTCTCTTTTTATTAAAAACATTTTTCATTATGTGATTGCAAAGATAATCTAAAAATGTGAACCAAGGGCAAATATGAATATGTAGAAAGTGTCAGAAAATGGCTCATGGAGATTAATTCTGCCCATTATGGCTCATCGGGGACTTTTGGACTGTGGTGTTAGCATTTTTACACTGCACCAAAAAAGTAGTACTTTTGTCAAGGAGATCAGTATTCTGAATTTCAATAATACCCATTATCTTTTTTTTGTCCCTCTGTTTCATTGAATCTGATTCAAACCACACCAGTCAATAACTGCCAATAGAAGATTTCTGTGATTTACGAGACATATAAAGACTGATCAGTTTTCTGCGTCAGGTGGAGACACTTGGAGTCAGCTTACAACTCTGAGGAAGATTTCCTCAGGACTTTTGAGTTTAGAACACTAAATTGTGAAACCAGCTACAGGTTCTCTGAATTCTAATGCATGCAGAGAAGTGGGAAAAAAAAAAAAAGTAAAAACTTGATCTGTATAATTTTCAGTTTTTAGACCCTAGCACGTACAGAACTCAATAAAGAAAATAATAGTCAATAGTAGCAGTAGTAGTAGTATATCACTGTCCTAATGGTTGACAGCTATGACTGTATCTTTAATATTATAAACTTTTTCTGTCCTATTCAAGTAGAATAAGAAGGCAGGGTATTTCTTGAAGGTGAAGTGAAGTACTTATGTGTCAAACTGACATTTAGTTATTCAAGATGAAATGATATGTTAGAACAACACTAGAAAGGTTAAAAACACTACACAAATCTTTGATCCCCATATGATGAAGCTGCCCAATAGAGAACTTAAAATAAAACTTGAAGACAGTATTTAAATATTCAAACCATATCCCTAAATATTAATCATGTCTACTAAAGCTGTCATATAATTTTTAAAAGAAATGGACCTTACTATTCTTTGGGTTTGGGAATATAAAATAATTTGAATGACTATAATGGCTTTCTAGAATAAAAATATTAAATTAGTATCTTAAAGATATTTTTGATTTTTAAGTACTCATTTCTTAACTGTTTTAACAAGGAAAAGACCAGACACAATTTAGTTCAAATACTAGTGATAAACCCAGCTTAGGGAGATATTTACAAGTAAGAATTACAGTTCCTGCATAATGCCATACTTTTGGCCCTTCTTTTTCAAAATTCTGTTCATATAATCACACATCTTCAGGAATTATAATTGGCATTGCACAGGGCTTAGATGAAAAGTTGCAATTTCTTTAAAATTGTTTATGAACATTCTGTTATACTCGAAATGCCACAGACATAAGCTTGATAATTCTTACGCCAGTAGGAATGGAAATGAATATCTAGTACCTGAGAAATTTGTGAAATGCATATATGAACACAAAAGTATTCCCAAAGTTGAAATCACTTTGGTTAATTTAGAGAATCATTTAGGTTGCAAGTGACCTCTGGAAGTAATCTGGTCCATTCCCCGGCTCAGCATAGGTACAACTAGAATTATAAAGCTTATCATATTTCAAGTGATTATACTAAATTACCATAAAACTAGTGCTGTAATGAAAATGCCACCTCACTCATTATTTTACCACGTTACTGTAAATCCAATTCAGGAATTGTATTTTGATTTGCCTAATTAAAAAACATGGATTAAAAGTAATTATGCTGAAAACCAACCAAGTCTCTTACTAACACAGGTGGAATACAAAATGTTTGAAAGCTTAAATGGTCATAAAACTTTATAAAAGAATTCTTCACTGAGCATCTTTGAAACAACAATCCAGAGACAGATACAATTGGCAAATCCACAGGACTCATAAAGTGACAAAACAAAAGAAGTAACCAAGTAAAAATGACCACACAAGTGTTTTTCAACATCATCCAGTCCAACTGTTACGTTGTTTAGCACCAACATAATCACCCCTAAACCACATCTTCAAGTGACACATCCAGGCACCCCTTGAACACTTCCAGACAGTGACTCTACCACCTTCCTGGGCAACTTAGTCCAATGCCTAAACACTATTGAAATGATTTTTTTTTTTTTTTTAAATATCTGAGCTGGACCCTCCCTGGTGCAACTTCAGGTTATTTCCTCTTGTTTTCTCCCTTCAGATATGGCAGAAGAGATTGACCCCATCTTGCTAAAACTCACTTTTAGGCCACACTATTGCTAATACAGGCCAGGATGCCATTTGCCTTCTTGGCCACCTGGGCACACACTGGCTCATGTTCGGCCGACTGTCAAGCAGAACTCCGAGCTTCTTTGCTGTCAGGCAGCTTTCCAGCCACTCTGCCCCCAACCTGTAGTGCTCCATGGGGTTGTTGTGACCCAAGGGCAGAACCCGGCACTTCACCTTGTACCNGGATATTAAACAGGACCATCCCCAATACTGAGTACCGGGAAACACCAATGACTGACCACCAACTGGATTTAGTTCCACTGACCACCACTCTCTGGGCCCAGCCATCCAGCGAGTTTTTCACCCAGTGAGGAGCACATCCATCCAAGCCATGAGCAGTGAGTTTCTCCAGGAGAATGCTGTGGTAGATGGCGTCAAAGACTTTACTGAAGTCTGGATAAACAACATCTATAGCCTTTCCCTCATCTACTAAGCAGGTCACCTTGTCATAAAAGGAGAGCAGGTTGGTTAAGCAGAACCTGCCTTTCATAAACCCCTGATTGTTCTGTATGGGCCATGTGATGGCACTCAAGATGATCTGCTCTGTGAACTTTCCTGGTACCAAGTTCAGGCTGACAGGTCCGTAGTTCCATGGATCGTCCTTCTGACTCTTCTTGTAGTTGTAGATGTATGGATATTGTTCAAACACAAAGAATTGCACAGAAACGAGACATGTCCAAAAGACCTGTAATATGATCTTTTAAATCTCACTTTTAGAAGGAAAAGAAAGGAAAATGTTCAAAGTAAATAGAAATTTGTTGCAGAAATCAGTACTAGGGATGGAATTCAGTATAAATCCCAATAGTTGGCTAGTGTAATTTGAAACTGTAAGGTAAAATCCTCACATTGCCTGGAGATACAGAATCTGTGAGAGGTCCACAATTTACTGAAGCAGAAGCTGGAGGCCAGGAAAGATTATTTAAGGTGTAGGAAGTCTATGGTGCAGTAACTGAAATGTGCTCTAAAACACCTACATGTAGATCTTTACCCATTTGTGTCTAAAGGTGTTTCAGGTAATTGATCTCTCACTGTTTTAAATATAGCTAAAAGAGTTATTTGTCAGACTGGCAGCCAGGTATCTGCTTCAGGACAGATATTCAGGAATTACTGTGTAGCTTTCCCTGGTTATAGTTGTTTGATGAAAAAATGAACACATATTTTCCCTTTAGATAACGTCAGAGCAGAAAGGCTACTAATTTGACAGAGTTAACAACTGGTTAATGTAGAAAAAAAAATTGTAAGCATTTAGTTTTATACATATAGATTTGCATATATGTAACAGCATGCATGCAATACCTTTTTCTGAAAGATACCATAAGGCAAATATAATCTACCTGTAAGTCTCTTTAAAATCACCTAATTACAGAGAAAAGCACTGTAGACATAAAATATTTCAAAAGCTGCAATTAAAAAGAATGATCATTCAGAAGGCTGTTAACAGTCTGATAGCACAGAACAGTACTAAGAATTATGCTGACTGTGAGAAAGACTGAATTAAAACATGACACATACACTCAGCCAGTGTGCATACTCTACCTAAGTGCCTTCTTTGCCTTGGAAAAAAACAACTAAATGAACCAACAAACAACTAGGGAGTAGCAAGAATACATTCATGATAGGCAATGTCTTGAGTAAAGCAGGTTCTGAAACTACTTTGTTGTGTGGGATTTGTGTTTCAATTTCATGAAGATAATATCAAATCTTAAAAGGACATTTCTGAGTCTTCATTTGTTTGTCCATTGACCCAATCAAATCCTGCATGAAGTGTCTGCAAATGTCAGGCTTTTCTGTGTGTTACCATGGTTGTACCAGGAGATTAAAAATACATTCACATCAAGGCTTTGATCAAGGGTGCACTTCAGAAACAATTTCCAGTCATCTGCTCTTACTGTGCTTTGATTTGCCTCACAGAGCAGTCTCAAAGCAGATAAGTTCATCTCTTTTTGCATAAAAGTAAGCTGGGAGGTGTTCTCCACCCAGTAACAGGCATTCAGCCTAAAGAAGCAGAAACCATCCACAGTACAAACTCTGAAATACACACAGTGCAAACCTCAAGCCCTTAGCACTGCTTTGCAGTATAAAGCTACTTGTGGTGCACTGTACGACTAATGCTAATGTAAACATGGCATAATTTATTCTCTTAGGATAACTGGAGGCAATACTTGGATCTTGTCCTATCTCCCTTTCATTTTCCCACCTGCTGAGATTCTGCTCATGCTCTGCAGATGCAAATTCCTGCAAGATGTACATGTGAAGTCGAGAAAGCTGTTAAACAGAAAATGTGTTTTCATCTTTACTTAAAATCCCGAGATTTGCCTTCTAGAAACTTCTGGATTTTGAAATAAATTACATTTTTTTATCTTCATTTGTACTTTGTTGCCAGGTACTTATGCTAGTAAGTAACTATGGAGAATGCTGCTTAGAAAAATGACATCTGCAGAGAGGCTAAAATCTGCATGAACAAAACTCCATCACTGTCTGTGAACTCCATGAAAAGAGAGGTCTTGTGCTTTGCAAAACACAACAGCCATACGAGAAGAATGAGTCTTGGAGTCCACAGAAAATGTAAATTTCTTATTTCCACAGCTTCAAACTTCACATTTTACTTGATCTGTCATTGTCTTCCACCCATTTCAGTACCAAATCTAAAATGAGAACTGCTTAGTGATGAATGAACTCCTCCTAAGATGTTTTCCTCCTCAGGCAGAAAAGTGAGTTTCTCTAACGAGCTTGTCTCCATTTTAAACTTTAATAGCATCTAGAGCAACCCAGAACACATTCTTGCTGTGAAGCCTCTGTTTATGCCTCACTTCAGTCCTGAATACTTTACCATGGTGCACAGGTCTTTGCTTATACATATTTCAGAAATATCAGTAAGTAAATTATGTTCCAGTGATAACTTATTTAAATTACTAAGCTCTTCACTAGCTTAAAAATATTTCCTTTTGTAGTAATGAGGAAAGTTACCAGTGATGGGGATGAAGAGGAAAACCATGTTGTGAAATCTGTCCTCTTACTTGCCATCTTGAAAGGAAAGGGATAATCATCAAAATAGGTGCTTCCTTTTTCTGAAAGGCATGAAAATCTCAAAAGGCATGATGACCCCCACTGTGATTTTAATTTTTACATAGTAAACTGCCAGTGATGCTTTAGGCTCTATTTTCCCTTTTCTCAGCAAAACAACTGAAAGAAATCAAATGCCTTTCCGTGTCCTGGAAAAGAAGCTTCTTCACCATGCCCCTTTCCTAAGTTAGGAGCTTGTCCAGTGGTTCCCTTCTATGTGCATCAGTGGAATTACTACACAGATCTTAATTCAAGTCTGCTTCCTTTACTATAATAAAGGTGTTACTATAGCTCTAAGACATGATGCAAGGTGCAAAGAGAAAGCCTTTGAGAGCACAAATGTGGGAACAGCTCCATGCAGATACATTAACCCCTTAAACAATTTACAACTGATAATCAAGAAGAGGATGCCCCACATCTCTAAAGACTGAATCAGTATATTGTTTTGTTATTTAAACACTGATTAAGGTCTGTGAACATGAGCACCCAGAAACTATTAAAATAAGCTGGGAAATACATGAGTTTTAGGCTACATGGTACAATTGCAATTAATAAAAAACACTCAAAAATGTTTATAAAAAATAGACCTTCTTTATCCTTTAAATCAATGGAGTCCATTAAATGGAAAGTGAAAGAAAATAGACTCCAAAAAATAGGTAATTCAGTCTATGCTCTTTAACAAATTGAGATTTGTTATTGGAATTGTTTTATCTCAACAAAGTGAGATTTTTTTGAGATGATAATTTGATCAGATGTGGAATTTCATACAGCATTTTAGATTTCTCCATTACATATCGCTTTTCACTATAAGAAACCTGTAGTAAATTTTAAGAAATGTTGTCATGCACAAAGGTTATTATTTGTCATTAAAAGCATCAACGTCTAATGAGGAATGGCTGAGGGAGCTGGAGTTGTTTAGTCTGGATAAAAAGAGGCTCAGAGGAGACATTATGACTCTACAACTGCTTGAAAGGAGGTTGTGGCCAGGTGGGGGTTGATCTGCCAGATAACAAGCAATAGGACAAGAAGAAATGGCCTCAAATTGTGGCAGATGAGATTTAGATTGAATATTAGGAAAAATTTCTTCACTGAAAGGGTAACCAGGCATTTGGCCAGGCTGCACAAAGATATGGTTGAATTAGGATTCCTGGAGGCATTTAAAGATGTGTAAATGAGGTACTTAGAGACATGGTTTAGGGGTAGGCTTGACAGTGCTGGGTTAACAGTTGGACTCAAGGATCTTAAAGGTCTTTTCCGACCTAAACAGTTCCACAATTCTTTGAATAATCAGGACTTGACAAATTGTATTTATGTATAAAACCAACAGTAAATACCAGTATACACTCAAGTGTAAACAGTACATTTCTCCTTGAAATACATGCATGTCGTGGTTTGAACCTGA